>JAFMOD010000653.1:30790-98382 GCA_019802435.1 Corydoras maculifer | reverse complement strand
TCACAAGCTCTCGGTAACTGTCCCTAAGGGTCTAAACACTCACATATTGGCATGCTTTTGAACACTTTTGGACGCATGTCTCTGGGTGTCTCCATACTTTTGGATGCATGTCTCTGGGTGTCTGTAGACTTTTGGATGCATATCTCTGGGTGTCTGTATACTTTTGGACATGTCCCTATATGTCTGCATGCATTTGAACACTTGTGGACGCGTGTCTCTGGGTGTCTGTATACTTTTGGACACATGTCCCTGGGTGTATGTATACTTTTGGACACATGTTCCTGGGTGTATGTATACTTTTGGACACATGTCTCTGGGTGTCTGCGTATTTGTGGACGCATGTCCCTGGGTGTCTGCATACCTATGGACACATGTCTCTCGGTGTCTCAGAGTTCTCTCAATTGTCTTTGAGTATCCATAATTTTTGGACACATGTCCCTGGGTGTCTGTATACCTTTGGACACATGTCTCTCAGTGTCTCAGAGTTCTCTGAAAGTATCCATCATTTTTTGGACACATGTCTCTGGGTGTCTGCATACTTTTGGAAGCATTTCTCTCAGTGTCTATGTATTTGTGTGCGTGTGGTGTCTCCATACTTCTGAACCCCTGTCCCTGGGTGTCCCCATTCTTCTGAACCCCTGTCCCTTGATGTCTCCATACTTCTGAACCCCTGTCCCTGGGTGTCTCTATACTTCTGCACCCCTTTCCCTGGGTGTCTCCATACTTTTGGACAGATGTCACAGGTTGTCAATATCCTTTAGGTTAAATGTACTCAGTGTCCGCATACAGACTTCTGTATAAATGTCTCTAGCTGCCTTGTCCTATTTGGTGCCTCAGCTGGTGTTGAAGTCAATCTCTGTTCCAATTCATCCCAAAGGTGTGAACGTATACAGCCAATCGGGTGCTGAGTCAATGGGTGACGATACTTCTGTCCATGCCGCTCATGAGAGGAACCACTGTGGTACTGTAGAGTTCCACTGCGTCATACGGGGTAGAGCGTGGATGACAAGAGAACCCCCCCCCCCCCCAGTTACGGTTAGTCACATGTTCCGTTTACCTCCCCCAACGCCGAAAGGAGCCGAGGCTCCTGCCGTCACGTGCTTAGCTGCCGGCTGCAGGTGCAGGTGTGCGTCTCCTCGGGATCACGCGGCGTACAAAACAGAACATAACGCGATTAGTACGGCGACGTCGGAGACGATTCCGAATGCGGGGACGGCATGCGTAATCACAGACCGGCTTCAGAACATCACCATAATGAAAAACAGGTGCTCCATTTGCGCAACGCGAAGCCGGCAAACGACTTTAGAACCGGGAACCACGCACCATCAACATCTCGCCCTGACGTACCGGCTTCACCACGCAGCCGGAACATTCCGGAGTGTCGAGGCTGTCGGCCCGAGGGATAAGAAACCCGTGGGTTCTTATCCCTGTGTGTCTGCATGCTTTTGAACACTTCAGGACATGTCTCTCAGTGTCTGTATACTGTTGGATGCAAGTATCTGGGTGTCTGCATGCTTTCGGACATGTCCCTGGGAGTCTGCATGCGTTTAAACTTTTTAGGATACCTATCTCTGGGTGCCTGTATACTTTTGGATGCATGTCTCTGGGTGTCTGGATACTTTTGGACATGTCCCTATGTGTCTGCATGCTTTTGAACACTTTTGGATGCATTTCTCTGGGTATCTTCTTACTTTTGGACACATGTCTCTGGGTGTCTCAATACTTTTGGATGCATGTCTCTGGGGTCTATATTTTTGGACATGTCCCTGCGTTAATGCATGCATTTGTACACTTTTGTACACATGTCTCTGAATGTATGTATACTTCGGGACATCTCTGGGTGTCTCCATACTTTTGAATAAATATCTCTGGATGTCTCCATACTTTTGGACGCATGTCTCTGGATGTCTGTATACTTTTGGACGTCTCTGAGTGTTGTCCATACTTTTGGATAACTGTCTCTGGGTGTCTATATTTTTGGACATGTCCCTACGTTTGAACACTTTTGGGCACGTCTCTGGGTGTCTCCATACTTTTGGACACATGTCTGGGTGTCTATACTTTTGGACGAATGTCTGTTGGTGTTTCAACACTTTTGGACGCATGTCTCTTGGTGTCTCCATACTTTTGAACACACACCTCTGGGTGTCTGCATACATTTGGACGCATGTCTCTGGTTGCCTGCATCGTCCCTGCGTCACGACATAGCCCTAATGCGAGCGTAGAATTGTTCTAAAGTGTCGATGCTGTCAACCCGAGGACCGTGGGTTCTTATTTATTTAAACGCGGTTCTTTGTAGGTTCTAGAATAAAATCAAAGCAAACTGCATTACGTTCTCCAGCTCAAGAGCACTCTAACGTATTGGATTGTGTGTGTGTGTGTGTGTGTGTGTGTGTGTGTGTGTGTGTGTGTGTGTAAAGGCCAGCTCAGGTTCAGCCAATGAGGCTTTCTTGCGGTTAATCGTCACAGAGACGCTGGCGTTTCGTTAAGCGGCGTAGAGACACGAACGTCGTCACGCGAGATTCCTACACAAATGACGATGTCATGGCGAGGAGTTCATGGCTCCACCCACCACACGATCTCTCAGATGTGCAGGTTCAACAAATCTGACATGCATCAGAACAACGACTGCGTCTAAAACACGGATTTGAAGACATCAGATTCCTGAGACACTATAGGGGCAATTTAGAGCATTGAATTTATTCATTGGACTCTTCGGTTTTTGGGTTCCTGGGTTCTTCAGTTCTTGGGTTCTTTGGCTCTTGGATTCTTGGGTTCTTCAGGTCTTGGGTTCTTTGGTCCTGAACTTCACATTTCAAAGAGAAACCGAGTTAAGCACACCCAATCTGCCTATCCTGGAATCCCGGTTCGAATCCCAATCTGGATGTACTGTAGTTTGCATGTTCTCCCCATGTTCCTGTGGGTTTTCTTCAAATTCTCCGGGTTCCTCCCACAGGCCAAAAGCATGGATTCCAGGTGAATTTGTGGCTCTAAATTGCCCCTATATAATGTGTGAGTAAGTAAGTGTGTGACTGCCCAGTGATGGATTGGGTCCTGGCTGCTATTCACAAACAACACGGTGGGTTCTTCGGTTCTTGAATTCTTCAGTTCTTGGATTTTTCGGTTATTGGGTTCTTTGGTTCTTTGGTCCTTGGGATTCTTTGGTTATAGGGTTTTTGGGTTCTTGAGTTCTTGGGTTCTTGGATTTTTTAGTTCTTGGATTTTTTTAGTTCTTGGATTCTTGGGTTCTTGGATTCTTCATTTCTTGGATTCTTGGGTACTTTGGTTCTTGGATTCTTGAATCTTGGATTCTTTGGTTCTTGGATTCTTAAGTTCTTGCATTCTTGGGTTTTTGGATTCTTCAGTTATTGTATTCTTTGGTTCTTGGATTCTTTGGTACTTTGGTTCTTGGATTCTTGAGTTTTGGATTCTTGGTTTCTTGAATCCCACTCAAGTTCCATCGTTCCATGCTTTTGGTGGGCTGGGAGCTGGAATGAGCCAAGCCCTGGGACAGGATCTCCAACCCGACCGACATCACTACAGAACCTCTCCGGAGCTGGATGTTCTCCTCAGAGTGAAGATCTGCTGTAAATCCAGCTTTGCTGATAAATAACTAATTAAGATGCATTTATTTTGGATATTGTAGGCTTCTGTAAATGTGTAAAGGGGCAGAACCCTTTCCGTTGCACCCTGACGTTCAGCGGTTATTAATACCATCATCAATCAGAACATCGTCTGTATAAAAAGATTTCATGAAAATGATTCAACTAGCAGTGCGGGACGGCGTTTCTGTGTCCCAGCCGTTAGCGTGGGAGGTTGCCATGCCAATGTGGAGAGTCCACGTTTAAAGCGGAGTGGGTTCGAGGCTGCAGTGGACTTCAGACGAGGCTGAGTGGACGGACGGACAAACGCTGGAATAAAGGTCAGCGTGGCTGCTGCAGACAGCGTTAACTCTCAACAGATGAAAGAGACCTGACCTCAAGAGCTCAGCTCAAGACTATAAAGAGAGAGAGAGAGAGAGAGAGCGAGAGAGGGTGAGAGAGAGAGAGAGAGGGTGAGAGAGGATGAGAGAGAGGGTGAGAGAGAGAGAAAGCGAGTGAAAAGAGAGAGCGAGAGACAGAGAGAGAGCATGAGAGAGAAAGAGAGAGCGAGAGAGAGAGCAAATGAGGGAGAGCGTGAGAGAGAGAGAGAGAGAGTGAGAGAGAGAGAGCGACAGAGCATGAGAGAGAGAGAACAAGAGAGAGTGCATTCTTGGAATCTTTGGTTCTTGGATTATTTTTTACTTAAATTCTTTGGTTCTTCGATTTTTCAATTTTTGGATTCCTAAGTTCTTTGGTTCTTGAGTTGATGGATTCTTGAGTTCTTAAATTCTTGGGTTCTTGGATTCTTCAGTTCTTGAGTTCTTAGATTCTTTGGTTCTTGGATTCTTGGGTTCTTGGATTCTTGAGTTCTTGGATTCTTCAGTTCTTGAGTTCTTGGATTCTTTGGTTCTTGGATTCTTCAGTTCTTGAGTTCTTAGATTCTTTGGTTCTTGGATTCTTGGGTTCTTGGAATTTTAAGTTCTTGGATTCTTTAGTTCTTGAGTTCTTGGATTCTTGGGTTCTTGGATTCTTGAGTTCTTGGATTCTTGGGTTCTTGGATTCTTGAGTTCTTGGATTCTTCAGTTCCTGAGTTCTTGGATTCTTCAATTCTTGGATTCTTTGGTTCCTCGATTTTTCAGTTCTTGGATTCTTAAGTTCTTGGATTCTTCAGTTTTTGAGTTCTTGGATTCTTGAGTTCATAGGTTCTTGGGTTCAAAGCATTCTATAAATGAATGACTTGAACTGTGCACTACCACCTCCACGTTTACACTGTGAAAAAATCTATGTCAAAAAAATTAACACAAATCCAAAAAAAAAATAGGGTGGCTTGGTGTTTAGCATGTTCTCCTCTCAGGATGAAGACAATCAGAAGTCTAACAGAATAAAGACAATCACACAGACTCCACCTCCGTCAGATGTCTTATTTCATTACGTACAGCATACTTTTATGGCTTTATTTTAGAAACTACACCGGCCCAATAATTTGTACTTGGGGCACCGGACCCGACTCTCGTTCCTTTAACAGTGAGCAAAATGTCTCTTCATCCAGCATGGACTGAGGGTGTCAGCAGGTATGTGAAGGTGGAGGAGGATGGTATCGCAATTAGTAAGGAGATGGCATTAAAGGCGTTTGGAGGCCAAAGTTAAGAAAGTGTTAAGGATAAAAATGTGGGATTATGAACCAGATTAGGAACCAGACTGAGGCCTGATGAAGTGCTTCTCTAATGAAGTGTAAGCTGTAGAGCATCAATAGAGTCAGATAGAGAGCAGATTTCCATAATGTGACGTGCATTAGAGGACGTGGCTTGAAAACCCAATCCATGTTCTTTACCGCTGAGTCTCACCGAGCAGCACCATTTAGTGGACCTATATAACCAAAAAAATAAAATTTTATATATATATATATATATATATATATATATATATATATATATATATATATATATATATATATATATATATAGGGTGGCACGGTGGCTTGGTGGTTGGCATGTTCTCCTCGCAGCGCTGGGGATTTCCGGTTTGAATCCTGATCTGGGTGGAGTTTGCATGTCCGTGTGGGTTTCCTCTGAGTTCGCCGGTTTACTCCCACAGTCCAAAAACATCAAGGATCAAGGTCAATTGAGTCCTCCAAATTGCCCCATATAGAGTGTGTCTGTGTGAGTGAGTGTGTGTCCAATGATAGATTGGCGTCCTGTCCTGGGTGTCTGCCCAGCACCCAAAACGTTCTCCCCTGGATGGGCATGGGGAACCCCCCCGCGACCCTAATAGAGGAAGGTAATGGATGGATATATATACATATACATAAAATACAATATAATTATAATATAAGTAATAATTTTTATAGGGCGGCACGATGGCTTAGTGATTGGCATGTTTTCCTCTCACCACTGAGGATCCGAAAAATCGATCTTCCAGTGGATCATAAGTCGGAACCTCTTTGCCTGCGTATATTTTGTGGTTCTAAAGTTTGCCTGGTGCCGGCGCTGTCAGACGTACGCGTTATAAATGCCGCTCTTCCGAGATGCTTCAGGAATCCGGTACAGTTCCGCCGGCGAGGCCGGTTGATTTATGACGGCCGGGCCTGGCAGCGCGTTATTATTCAGAAGAGCTTGGCTCGGAGCTTATTAATTGCTGAGGGGAAGCTTTTTGAAAGGCACTGTTTCAAAAGCTCCGACACTTTCCTAAAGCCACCAAGGTCAGAACATGCTGTTCATATGAGCGGCCCACCAGCACACCATGTGTACACATACTGATTAGTTTGTCAGTCATTCCTTTTCGCACCGCACCATTCACGACGCTGGCTGAATGGGAGGCAATCATTTAGTGATTATTGGCTCATAAACGGATGTTCCTGGCAGGCTGGCGTGTTTCGGGACGCCAGTCACGGGCAATTAGTCGCAGCGCGAGGAGGAGTAGTGAGTTAATAAGGAAGTTGTTTCGCGAGCTGAATGGACCCGCTTCCTGAATGCGCCGAGCGGGTCGTTAAGTGGGAGAGGCTAATCCTGATATAATTGATGCACCGAGTCGGGAACTTCACCCGAAAAACGGCGACAGAATAAAGAGGGACCAGGGGAGACGAAAAGAATCGGAGAGGGGGAGAGGAACGCTCCGAAAACAAACACAGAGTTAATGCCAGAGGTGAAGAATTATTCTTTCTATTCTTTCACTCATCTGCCGTCCAATCCATTGCTAGGGTCGTGTGTGTGTGTGTGTGGTGGGGGAGGTTTGGGGTGCTGGGCAGATACACCAAGGACAGGGCACCAATCCATCACTGGGCACTCACTCACACAGACACAATCAATATGGGGCAATTTGGAGAATTCAGTTTACCTTAATTCCATGTTAAGGGGAGGGGGTGGTTCTCCATGCCCATCCAGGGAAGAAGTTTTCGGGCGCTGGGCAGATACACCAGGGAAAGGACGCCAATCCATCACTGGACACACACTCACTCACACAGACACCATATATAGGGGCAATTTACAGCATTCAACTTACCTTAATTCCATGTTGGGGGGGGGGGGGGTTCCCCATGCCCATCCAGGGGAGAACGTTTCGGGTGCTGGACAGATACACCCAGGACAGGACGCCAATCCATCATTATATTAGAATTTATTATAATAATTATAATGACGTACTTATGCTAAAATATTCATGCTGTTATCTCACACACACACACACACACACTGTGATGTTAGCACAAAGCATACAGAACCTGGCTCCGTTCCCAGCAGTCAGAATGTCGATACCCGCAAAACTCAGATCCCGAAGGACCAGCGTCTCAGATCACACAGGTAGCTTAAAATAATCTTATTTTTAAATGTATTCCCCGTTCGCACCTCCACACTGCGCTCCTCACACCGCGTGGTCCTCCCATCGCCGTGTACATAAAAAAACCCACCGCTGACCTCCGGCGTGAGGTTCTCACTCGTTCCCGGAACCTCGCGCTCGATCGCCTTCCTTTAATTCTATTCCGAGGTTTAAATGAGATGGAGGGTCCTTGTGTTCCGGTCACGGCAGGTGGAGAACAGTGACGGAGGCCCTCGTTTGGGACGAGGTGATGTCATCGGGTTATAAAAGGATCTGATATCGGCATCGGGTTTAGGAACCTGTTCCACACACACGCACACAGACACACAGACACACACAGTTCCCTGTTTACGGAACATCCACGCTCTTACCTCCCGGTTTTTCTCAGTTGTACCCAGGTGGATGGTGGAGTCGTGAACCCAGCTGGAGAACCATTGCATTGAGTTCTTTATCATTATTCTTATTTCTGCCATGTTCCACATCTCACCTTCGCTTAAGTATCTACACGAGGAACCAGAAGCGGCACCTACGACAGGTGTGTCAATCACTCTCCTCATGTCCTTGGCTCCTCCTCCACCTTCTCCTCCTCCTCCTCAGCCGGTATCTTATCATAATTAGTATGTATTATCTTCTACTTAATGGAAGATATTAGGGTTCTGAGAGGGTGGGGAGGGTTCCCCATGCCTTTCCAGTAGAGGGGGAAGGACTTCTTCTTAGGTGCTGGGGCAGATACACCCAGGACAGGGGTGTCAGCCAATCTATCACTGGCCACACACTCACTCACACATACTATATGGGGCAATTTGGAGCATTCAACTTTACCTTAAATCCATGTTTTTGGACTGTGGGAGGAACCCGGAGAACCCGGAGGAAACCCACACAGACACGGGAAGATCATGCAAACTTCACCCAGTTTGGGAGTCACACCTGCATCCCCAAGCACTGAGAGGAGAACATGCTAAACACGTCGTGGATCAAAAGAAATGACCAAAGGTTTTTAAAACGTTTTTTATTGCGTGTGGGTGTGCGTGTGTGTGTAAGTGTGTGTGTGCTCTTCACTCTAGCGATGTTCTCTGTTACAGGTCTAGGCAAAACTGTTGTTCTCTCTCTCCCTCTCTCGCGCTCTCACTCCCTCGTTCACGCTCTCTCCCCATTGGTCCTTTAATGAAGAGCTAAAAGCAAGCGCACTCACCTCGACCTCATTGGGATCCACTCCTGTGTGTGATTTCCTGAGCTGCAGGGGCTGATGGGTAAGAGGAATGATGGCTGCCCTGTGGGGATACACCGGGAGCATTAGTGCTGATGGATACTGAGTCATTTACAAGCTCTCAGAGATGAAATGCCAGGAGCTTGTGCTAATGCACAGAACCTAGAGAACTTCACAGACGATTCGGGCTATTTTAACTGGGGGGGAGGGGGAGAGCGAGGATTTCCATTAACCTGCTTTAAGATCGGAAGACGTACTTACAGGGGGGTGGACGATCAGCGCCGGGGTCGCCATGTCTGGCCCTGTTTTGTGTTCCGCATCGTAGTTCCGAATGTGGGGGGGGGGTTCCCCATGCCCATTCAAGGGACAACGTTTCGGGCGCGAAGCAGATACACCCAGGATAGGGGGGCAATCCATCACTGGGCACACACTCACACATACTCTATATGGGGCAATTTGAGGAACTCAATTCACCTTGAATACACGTTTTTAGACTGTGGGAGGAAACCGGAGAACCTGGAGGAAACCCTCGCAGACACGGGGAGAACATGGAGACTCCACCCAGATGGGGATTCAAACCGAGAAACCAGTGGTGAGGGAAGAACATGCCACCATTCTGCCCTGTAAAAATAATTACTTATTTTATATATATATATCTATCCATCCATTATCTTCCGCTTTATCCTCTATTAGGGTCACGGGGGAGCCTGGAGGAAACCCACGCGGACACAGGGAGAACATGGAAACTCCACCCAGATTGAGATTCAAACCTGGATTCCCAGCTCTAAGTTGAGAACATGCCAACCACTAAGCCACCGTGCTGAAAACAAACATTGAAATTACGTTTGAACTGAATGAACACCTTCACAGCAACATGCATTAAGACCGATAATAAGTGGACACCTGAAAAACAGACAATCATCCAATAGTACAGATCACTGAACATCACAGACTGACAGATCTGGCCCACAGCTTTGATTTTCACTCGGACCACATGTTGGATCGACGGCCAAATTGAAGGAAGTCCTTATATGGGCACAACTTATGAGCTCGAAGTGCCAAGTGTCTGTTTGACAAGAACCAGAGAACATGTGGGCCGTGTGAATGAGGGCCACCCAAATTGAAAACAAATTAAATTGATCACGCTATCAGTGCCCCACTTCTGTATACTATCTGACTACAGGATATCCAGCATCATGACCTGTGCAACTTAGTTCGGAAAAAATGTCCAGATAGCACATTTATACAGACATGGCAACCGTTTTATCTGGCTCACGTGCCACATACATGGATAGCCACTCCAGATTGAAATAACCCCATCGGCATCATATTTGAGCATTTGGAACATTAAGACCATTTTGGTTCACATAGAAAGACCACTTACACATGTCTGCCAAACATAGACTGGATATGTTTTGGGACATGTGGTCCATATTAATGTTTTCATACAGGGGCCACATTTGGCTCGCATGAGGGAGTCAGTGGGGCTGTATGTCAGCCATACGACACTTAATGGCCTTAGGTTGCACTTTTAAATCTACCCATCCATTATCTTCCACTTTATCCTCTATTAGGGTTGCAGGGGGGGGGGGGTTCCCCATGCCCATACAGGGGAGAACGTCTCGGCCGCTGGGCAGATACGCCCAGGACAGGACGCCAATCTATCACTGCACTTTTAAATCCATCCATCCATTCATCCATCCATTAATTATCTTCTGCTTTATCCTCTATTTCAGTTGGGGTGTTTCCCCATGCCCATCCAGGGGAGAACGTTTCGGGCGCTGGGCAAACACACTCACTCACATACTCACTCACACAGACACACTCTATATGGGGTAATTTCGAGAACTCAAATGACTTGATCCATGTTTTTGGACTGTGGGAGGAAACCGGAGAACCCTGAGGAAACCCACGCAGACAGGGGGAGAACATGGAAACTCCACCCAGATGGGGATTCGAACCAGGAATCCCTAGCACTGGAGAACATGCCAACCACTAAGCCACCGTGCCGCCCCACTTTAAAATCATGTAGAATAAAGTTTGTCTAAATAAAAATACTTTTTAATATGGAACACATCTGTATTAATGATGTTAATGCTTCAAAGTTAAAAGTCCACTAAATCAGTCTTCATGGCTGTTTATTTGTATAAACTTTACCAAACACGAGTGATCACACAGAATATTTGTGTCTCATTTGTAATAATGGCTTCTTCGGTATCTGACGTGGGCCCGTGAATCAAAACGGGGACCTTCAGGTTCCTTTAATGCAAGCCTACACTGCCTCTGAACGCTGAATCTGACGCCTGGATTCAATCAAGAATAGAAAACTATTCACAGACTTCAGGTTGCAACTTTCCAAAAAGTCCAACCTTTAAAAGTCCAGTCCCATCCGTTTCATAACTACGTAAAGATCTACTGCAGAGCAGAAGCTGGTCCTTCAACATCAATAGGACTTCATTTTGGGTAGAAATAATTCTATTCATCTCTCAGAGGCATGCAGGTTGTTGGACTACATGTTTAAAGAGACCTTGTGTATGAAAAGAACCCGTGTGATCTTTGAAAACCAGGATTAAATAAGGTTTTTAACACACCATGGAACATCATGGAACAAACCAGTAATAAATTAACTCCATCAGGTTTACTGTTCAAATTCATATGGAAAATAACCGGGAACATGAGCAGGTACGAAGATGGAGGGATTAATCAATGCGACCTACAAATTTAAATAGGCAGGTGAATGGATGGATATGCAAAGACTCCAGAAGGTGTGTGTATATATATATATATATATATATATATATATATATATATATATATATATATATATATATATATATATAAAGAATATAAATGAAAGAAAAGGGTCTTTAAAGTGAAACATTAGTAAAAATAAATAGGGAAGAAAGCGATCAAAAAAAAAGAAAGAAAAACAGAAAAAAACAGTACATGAAAAAAAAAAACAAAGATTTTAAGATTAAAATTAAAGAAGGAAAAAAAATCTAATAGAAAAGAAAAAAATTGATATTTATAATTATAACTTCTAAAACAATTTTTAGTTTATATCTGTTACAGTGCCATATTTGTACAGTTTCTCTTTTTTAAACTTTAATTGTAAATTGTAAATACATATTTTACTTTATTTTACTGTATTGTACTTTATTTTACTCATCCTTTTGTGGAGATGTCAGAAAAGAATTTCACTGCTGGCTGTACCGTGTATAACTACGCATGTGACTAATAAACCTGATTTGATTTGATTTGATTTGATTTGATTTAATTTGATTTGAAGGAAAAGAAGAAGAAATGTATATGAGAAAATTAAACGAAAAGAAAAAACAATGGATGGATATACATAAAAGTGAGAATGAAAAAAACGCTGAAAACAACGCTGGGTGGATTTGCAAGTGGATGGAAGGAAGGCGGAGAAAAAAATAAATAAAATAAAACAAAGGATGAATTCACACTAACTGATGGAAGAGAGAGAAAAAATATCTTACACAGGAAAAGAAACAAAATGGAAAGAAAAAAAAAACAGGTAAAAGTGAGAACGGACAGACGGACGGGGGACAGGAAGGAAGGGCAAGAGAAAAAAAAAGAAATGACGCTGGGTGGATTCACGAGTGAACGGAAAGAAAAAAAAAAAAAAAAAACAAAGAAATTAAAAAATAAATCATAATAATATTTAAAAAAAGGTTGGAAACAAGGTACATGCCCGTTGGCCTGAGCGTGTCGTCTCGCCGCCCGCTCCGACTGACCCCCGGCTCATTGCGGTCTGACGCTCGGTTCTGCAGACTGTTTGTTCAAACCGCTGCCACGTTCTCTCCTCCACCTTCTGTGTTTAGAACGAGGTATTTCTTCATGTCCTGACACTAACTGGAGTGGAGCTTTAGGGTTCCCCTGGGTGGCGGCCTCAGAAGCAAGGCCTTGATTAGTGACATCTACAGGTACTCGGGCCGAGGATGCGGACGGCAGACTGACGGCGAGCCGGAGAACGGAACGGCAATCAGAAAGCGAGGAGGGGAGAAAGGAATACGGAGAGGATGGAGACTGGATGTTCGAGGAGGAAGTGTTCACTGAGCGCCCGGCGTTCCGCGAATCGGGTCGGAGGAAACACGCGCTAGGACACGCCCCTCTGATGGACAGAATGGGAGCTTTTTTCAGAGAGAACGCTCTTTATGTAAATGTCGCTGCTTCCGATGCCTATTTTATGACGTGAGATGTGTCTGAGGAACCGGGAATGTAGGCTGGCATGGTTCTATGTTCATCCCGTTTTCTTCTGGCCCACGCCCTGTTTTCATCCGTCCCACGCCCCATTCCAATCTCGCCCATGCTTTGTTTTCCTCCAGCCCCTTTTCCATCGTCCCTTTTCCATCTAGTCCACGCATTGTTTTTATCCGGCCCACACTCTGTTTTCTTTTGGTCCACGACCTGTGTTCTTCTGGCCCACGCCTTGTTTTCTTTTGGCCCACGTCCCTTTTTTATGTGGCCCACAAACTGTTTTCATCCGGCCCACACAGTGTTTTCTTTTGGTCCAGGGCCCTTTTTCTTCTTGCCCACGCCTTGTTTTCATCTGGCCCACAACCCATTTTCATGTGGCCAATGCCCAGTTTTCATCTGGCCCACACTGTTTTCTTTTGGCCCACGCCCCTTTTTCATTTGGCTCACACCCCATTTCCATCTGGCCCACGCCTAATTTTCTTTTGTCCCATGCCCTGTTTTATTCAGGCCCACAATCTGTTTTCTTTCGGCCCACACCCCGTCTCATTCCAACCCACGCCCCGTTTCTATCTGGTGACGCCCCGTCTCCATCCGATCCGGAGCGCCCGGCGTTCCGCCATTCAGGTCAGAGGGGACACGCGCTGGGACACACCCCTCTGACGGACAGAACGAGGGCTATTTTCAGAGGACGCTCTTTATGTAAATGCCGCTGCTTCCGATGCCTAATTTGTGACGCGAGATGTGTCTGAGGAACCGGGAATGTAGGACGGCACGGTTTCCACACGACCCGGAGCCTCTGGTTCTGTCAGCGACGTTCTATATTCGGACTCCGGCAGCAGCTTAGTGTTTATAAGAACATATTGGATGCATGCATCATTCATTCCGTATCCAGCCGTCCGTTTCGTCTCCTCGCTCGGAGAACGACTCGTCTAAGTCCTGATCAACATGCCAACCGTTTACTTAACCAGAGAACTGCTGCCGCCGCCGCGAGGGGTGTGGCGTTTTTATCATTTCTTGCCCTGGGATTAAAATAAGCATTTATAAAATACATGGGACTTAAATAATAGGAACCAACATTTAATCACCTCTCACCCAACGTACGGTCGCAGAACCTTTTAAAAGAATATTCGGCAGAACGCGGGGACGCGGTGGCGCACAATGGCGGTAATTACCTATCTAATCATTTGGATTGCAGGCAGAAAGTGAGACTGCAGAGAGGAATCTTTTGTCACCTCGTCTGCAACTCCGGGGATTCTGTAAATAATGCCTCGGCTTTACGAAGATGAATACGAATTATACACAACAAAGAACAGCACCGCTACCAAAACCGCTGTATTAGAACAGCGACTGCAGCCAGGTAACTATTAAATATGAGCTACACCCCCGAATCCCAATCACACACACACACACACACACACACACACACACACACACACACACACACACAATATGAAATTAGAACCTGATTAAATATGGAAACACAACACAGATCTTTTCCCGTGAACGAGAACTGAATCCCTTCTGGCAAATTCTCGTACAACAAAATTATTTTGGCCCACGTCCTGTTTTCATCCGGCCCACGTCCCCTTGTCATCCGGCCTGTGCCCTGTTTCCTTCTGGCCCACGCCCCAATTTCTTCAGGCCCACGATCTGTTATCATCTGGCCCACACCCCTTTTTCCTCTGGCCCACACCCTGTTTTCTTCTGGCCCACTCCCTGTTTTCTTTTGGCCCACTCCCCGTTTTCTTCTGGCCCATGCCCGGTTTTCTTTCGGCCCACACCCCATTTGCATCAGTCCCACTCCCTGCTTTCTTTTGGCCCACTCCCAATTTTCATCCCGCCCAAACCCCATTTTCTTCTGGTCTACCTCTTTTTCATCTGGCCTACGCCTCTTTTTCTTCTGGCCTACGCCTCTTTTTTATCTGGCCTACTCCTCTTTTTCTTTTGGCCCATGCCCCATTTTCTTCTGGCCCACTCCCTGTTTTCTTCTGGCCCACGCCCCGTTCTTCTGACCCTATTTTCGATCCTATCCAGGCACTTAGAGGAACGGAAGCATCGGTCATTAGTCCATCGTTCGACATGTAGAGTGTTCTTAACAACACACACAGTGGTTTTATACTGTATCATTAGTTAAATGAGCATAGAACCGTATGTTCCACATCTGGTCCATACCTGATGGACCTGGCTCTGCTGCCTCCATGTGAAGTTCATCCATCCGTCCATCCCTCCATCCATGCTGCACACAGGCCAAATGAAAATGATGGATGGGGAATAATGTTGCTTTCAGGGATGATGGCTCCTTATGAAATATTTTGAACTGACCTTGGAGACAAGAGAATGCCGGAGAGGAATTGAGAAGGATGCCTGAGCGAGCGAGAGAGAGAGAGAGAGAGAGAGAGAGAGAGAGAGAGAGAGTTCCACATGATTTCCACTCAAAGGCCAAGAACAAAATAAAAAATGCTGTTGACAGAAACAAATTTCTCTACAAAATGCTGACCACCAGAAACATTTCTCTCCTGTCATCATCTCAGCAGATGTCCGCTGTCTTCTTCAGGCTTTATGTGTCTGCTCTGCAGGACGTTCTAAGGGGCAGCAAGGAGGCTGAGTTCAATTCATCTCTCTCTCTCTCTCTCTCTCTCTCTCTCTCTCTCTCTCTCTATATATATATATATATATATATATATATATGTATTCATTCATTCATTCATTTATCATCTTCCACTATCCTATATTAGGGTCGCGGGGGGTGTTCCCCATGCCCATCCAGGACAGGGTGCCAATTCATCAGTGTATATATATATATATATATATATATATATATATATATATATATATATATATATATATATATATATATATATATATATATATATATATATATATATATATATATATATATATATATATATATATAAATAAGGGTGGCTTTGTGGTTGGCATGTTCTCCTCTCAGCGCTAGGGATTCCCGGTTCGAATTCCACTCTGGGTGGAGTTTCCATGTTCTTCCCGTGTCCGCGTGGGTTTTCTCTGGGTTCTCCGGTTTTCTCCCACAGTCTAAAAACCATGGATCAAGGTGAATTGAATTCTTCAAATTGCCCCATATAGAGTGTGTCTGTATGAGTGAGTGTGTGTCCAGTGATAGATTGGCGTCCTGTCCTGGGTGTATCTGCCCAGCGCCCGAAACGTTCTCCCCTGGATGGGCATAGGGAACCGCCCAGTGTCCCTAATAGAGGACAAAGCAGAAGACGATGGATGGATGGATGGCTATATATATATTTATCTATCCAGGCATGTTCTCCTCCCAGGTTTGAACCCTAAACTTTGTGAAATTTGCATGTTCTGCATGGGTTTTCTTCCATTTGGATTCTCAGATTTCTTCCCACAGTCCAAAAATGTGGGATTTAAGGTGAATGCTCTAAATTGCCCCATATAGTGTTGGTGTGTGTTTGTGAGAGAGAGTGATAGATTGGCGTCCTGTCTTGGGTGTATCTGCCCAAAACGTTCTCCCCTGGATGGGCATGAGGACCCCCCGAGACCCTCGAGACCATTAGAGGATTAAACGGACGATGATGACTGAACGATTTCATGATATATAATTAAATATATCAGTGGCTTTAACTTGAAGTTAAATACGGTGAATGTAAAATGCCGAGTCCAGCCGTCCGGAGTCCGATCTGTAAAAATAGCATCTGCTCGACTGAAGCCTCGGAATGCAAAGCGCCTAAAAGTTCCAGAAATCAAATCTAATTGGGTAAATTGATTAGTTTGCGCCATGCAGTTACAAAGGAAGCACAAACTTTGCTTTTTACTTTAATATAATTACCCATAATGGAGTGCATGTAGCAATTAGGCTCCTCTGCTGGTAAGGAACGATGTAAAGAGCGCTATGAGTAACGTTTCTTTGCTTTGTCCTGAGATGGAGGAGCAGAGACGAGTCCAGACGGGGAGGTGGAGTGAGGACCGGCCCCCAAAGTTAAAGCTACAGTGCCAATCTTCTAAAATTAACTTTAAAATTAAATTAAGGGCAGCACGGTGGCTTAGTGGTTAGCACGTTCGCCTCTCAGCGCTAGGGATTCCCGGTTCGAATCCCCATTTGGGTGGAGTTTCCATGTTCTCCCCGTGTCCGCGTGTGTTTCCTCCGGGTTTCCATCCAACCTACTGAACATCCATTCACCTGAAGATCCATCCATCCATCATTCTGAACATTCAACCTTCTGAACACCCATCTAAACACCCAAACATCTGAAGATCCATCATTCTGAACATTCAACCTAGTGAACATCCAATCTTCTGAACATCCAACCTACTGAACATCCAACCCACTGAACATCCATTCACCTGAAGGTCCATCCATCCATCATTCTGAACATTCAACCGTCTGAACATCCAACCATCTGAACATCCAACCATCTGAACACCCATTTATTCATCTATCCATCTGAACATCCAACCATCTTAACATCCATTCACCTGAACATCCAACCATCTGAACATCCATTCACCTAAACATCCAACCTTCTGAACATCCATCCATCCATCATTCTGAACATTCAACCTTTTGGACATCCAACCATCTGAACATCCATTCACCTAAAGATCCATCCATCCATCATTCTGTACATTAAAACCTCTAAACATCCAACTGAACAACATTAGTTTTGAGCCTATCCAATCACTCACAAAGGAATGGAGGCACTGATTCTGGAGACCAGGGATCTATGGGGTCAGACAGAGCAGGGAGAACATGCAAGGACCGTCCAAGGACCCTTCATAACAATCTGGACCACGGTGCAACTTGAGCATCACTCGAGGATGAAGACGAAGACAGTTTTGTTTTAGCACAGCACACAAAAAGAAGCGTCAGTCATCCACCTCGTCATCCACCTCGGCGCCTCCTGCAGTTCGTCATGTTAATACGGGAGAACACTGTAATAAGATAAAAGCCTCTCCTCATTGTTGATCTGAGTCCTGGTTCAATAAAGAAAATCCCTCCCTATTACATCCCCCGCTCTGATAAAACGCATGTTCAAATCTCCCCCGTACGGCGCGTCGCCTTCGAATCTGCCGCCGTCACGTCTCTGGCTTCCAGCGTACTCTATTTTAATCACCTGCCGGCGTACCTCCACACACCCCACACCGACCCTCGCATGACTGGCACGGCGGCGGTGGGGAGCGGCGGCTCGGCGAGTTCAGAAGGGACGACTATTAAGTGTGACAGGCTAAAGTCTTTAAAGTGCCGCTGTCTCGTTAGAGCTCACGGCAGGAAAGAAAGAAAGAAAGAAAGAAATAACCTTCTTGACGAATGGGAAGAAATTTAATAATAAAATAAAATAAAAAACGCAGGCCGTCCGCGGTGACTGGGTGGGATTTTGAAAAGATTAAAACGCCGCCGCCTTCCTCGCACCTCTCCGTTTTTTTTTGGCTTCCTGTCTCATTAGGACGTGTCTTTCGCGACTCGTCGCCGTCGAGTGCGTTTCAAACCTTTGGTCTACGTCGCCGTTTGCATTTCTAAGCAAGAGACGCGTCTCCATCCATTATCTTACACTTTATCCTTTACTAGTAGGTTCCCCATGCCCATCCATTTCTGGCAATGGGCAGATACACCCAGGACAGGACGCCAATCTATCACTGGCCACACACTCACTCACATACACAGACAAACTCTATATGGGGCAATTTGGAGCATTCAGTTCACCTTGATGTCCCACATGCTTTTGGACTGTGGGAGGAAGCCGGAGAACGCGAAGGGAACCCATGAGGACATGGGGAGGATATGGACACTCCACCCAGATTGCGATTCGAATTGGGAATCCCTAATGCTGAGAGGAGAACATGCCAATCACCAAGCAATGTGCCTTCCATCCATCATTGGAAGTGGAAGCTTTATCCTCTACTAGGGTCGTGGGTGGAAGGGGGGGGTTCCCCATGCCCATCCAGGGGAGAATGTTTTGGGCTCTGGGCAGATACACCCAAGACAGGGGGCAAGCTACTGTATCACTGGACACACACTCACTCACACACACACTCTATATGGGGCAATTTGGAGCATTCAATTAACCTTCATCCATGTTTTTGGACTGTGGGAGGAAACCAGAGAACCCGGAGGAAACCTACACGAACACGGGGAGAACATGCAAACTCCACCCATATTGGATACGAACCAGGTATCCCTAGTGCTGAGAGGAGATCATGCCAACCACTAAGCCACCGTGGATATTCCTTGGACACCTCCACCTACCTGAGCATTGTTCCAGACCATGTTCTCCCTTTCATGGAAAACGTCTCGCTGATGGGCGTGGCCTCTTTCAGCAGGATGATGCTCCTGACACTTAACATGGTTCTGGATAGCTTGAGGAGAACAACCAACCAGTTGACTCCGCCTCCCCCTCAGAGCTGATCCATGGGGGTTCCCCCCACAACTTCCAGGAGTTAATGAACCTGCTGCTGCCACCTCGGTGCCGGAGAGCACAGCTCACCCTCAGGGTTCTATTGGAGTCCTCAGAAAGCAAACGGTAGGTCTTTGAAATAAATGTCAGTATTGAATGAGCGTGTTCTACAGACTCACAGATTCAGTTTCACATTGCAAGCGCAGAACGCAGAACCCCATTGCCCCTGCCCTGGAAACCGCGTCCGGGTGTGTAAATGGCACGGGTTCTGCTGCGAGACGTGATGACGGCCGCAAACGAGCTGGCTGTTATCGTAGACTAAATACGAGCTCCCAGCTGGGTTTGTGGAAAACCGACGAATGAGAGCCGGCGCTGACTGCAAAGGACACGCACGGTGGGAGCTTCCACGGAACCAAACCACTATTGACTGAGGAGGGAATGGGGGGACGGGTGGGGGGGGGGAAGGGGGGAACTCTGGCATTTAGCTGACTTTATCTCGAACTGGAGAAACGGCAGCATCACAGCAGACAAAACGTCTGAGATCTCTGTGTTTAAGAGGTTGAGCTGAGGGTTCTCCCTCATACAGAATCAAACCCAGGAGGGAGGGTGCTGGTGGGACCTGTCCACCTCCACTGTTTAATGGAAAAGGATGTTCAGGCCAGTGAGGGTCCAGTGAGGTTCCTCTGGAGTTCCTGTGAGGTTCCTGTGAGGTTTTAGAGGGTCAGGGTGCAGTGTGGTTCCAGTGAGGTTCCTCTGAGGGTCCAGTGAGGTTTTAGAGAATTTCCTGTGAGGGTCCAGTGAGGGTTCAATAAAGTTTTAGAGAATTTCCTGTGAGAGTCCTGTGAGGGTTCAGTGAGGGTCCAGTGAGGTTTTTTAGAGAGTTTATGTGAGGGTCCAGTGAGGTTCAATTGAGGTCTCAGTAAAGTTCATGTGACGGCCCAGTGAGGTTCCTGTGAGGGTCCAGTGAGGTTTCAGTGATGTTCCTGTGAGGGTCCAGTGAGTTTCCAGTGAGGTTCCTGTGAGGGTACAGTGAGGTTTCAGTGATGTCCCTGTGAGGGTACAGTGAGGGTCCAGTGAGATAATCCCTCATTAACAGTGGTTGGAACAGTCCTTACATCATTACACCACCTTAATGACGCCTGCCCCCTGGTGGTCCTGGTCGTTATTGGAGAATCAGGAATTAATTACATTTTTAGAGTAACAGACAGACGACAGACTGTGAACATGATCAGAACCGGTTCTAAAGACAGAGGGTAAAAACGGCGTTGTGATGGCACGGCGCGGGTTCGATAAAACGGGGACAACGCGGTAGGCTAATTAAGCGCGCCATTGTTCGCCGCCCGTCGGTCCGGCACCTATTCATCAAAGCCTCCTTGATTAATCCTGGACATGGAGACTCGGCGCGTCCTCACGCGAGGCGGCCCGATGTCCTCCCGCGGCCAGCTGACGGGCCCTCCGGCAGACGTTCCATCGCATTGTTCCGGTCCACCAGCCGTCAGCCACGCGGCATGCGGCTAAAAGCAAACTCATTATCCGGCGGTGGCGACGGGGCCGTTTGAGAACGCCGATGGGTTTCGACGTGGCGCCAGTCAATTTCGGCGAATGAAAGGGATTGTGGGAAGATAATACGGGGCCAATTTGCACTCCATCGAATCGTGTGCTTCCCTTTGAATTTGCCCCAGATTCGTCCCCCCGTCCCAACGCGTCCCGGCTGAGCGACGACGCGCCGAGAATTTAAGGCCCCGCTTTATGTTGCGATACAAAGCGCCGCGTGCCTCCAGTTCCCTGAGGGTTCCGCCGGCAAGGAACTTAATAATAAAACTAAAGAGCGACGTGGTTCCGCCGTGGTTCCGCCATCCGCGGCTTCGTTTGGAGCGTCTCCAGGTGATTTCATTCCCTCGGGATGAACCGGGTGAAGTTTGTAATGATTGTTTATGGGTTCTGCGAGCTTGAGGGACTCGTGCAGACAGGTGTCTGAGAGATGCCGCCGTCTCGGGACGTGCGTTTGTGTGTTTCTGTTTAATTAGAGAACGTGGGATCCGATTGCATTGTGGTTCTGCCCCACATTTACGGGAACGCTGTGGAATTCAGGGCGGATTTTTAATTACAGTAGCAGGTCCGGTGACGATCCTATAAGTATTCTGTGAGGGTCTAGTGTGTGTGTGTGTGGGGGGGGTGTTGAGGGTCTAGTGAGGTTCCAGTGAGGGTCCTGTAAGTGTTCTGTGAGGGTCTTATGGGGAGGAGGGGCTCTGAGGCTCAATTGCGGTACCTGTGAGGGTCCTTTAAATGTTCTGTGAGGGTCCTGTAGGTGTTCTGTGAGGGTCTAGTGGGGGGGAGCTGTGAGGCTCCATTACGGTACCTGCAAGGGTCCTGTAAATGTTCTGTGAGGGTCCTGTAGGTCCCCCCCCCCCCCCCCCCCCCCCCCCCCCCCCCCCCCCCCCCCCCCCCCCCCCCCCCCCCCCCCCCCCCCCCCCCCCCCCCCCCCCCCCCCCCCCCCCCCGAATCCCATGCTGAGAGGAGAACATGCCAAACACTACAGCGCCATGCCACCACATTTGAAGAAAACAATAGGAAGAATATCTAAAACTTTCCCAGGCATAAAAGAACTCCGTCCTCTGCGTGTGTGTGTATGTGTGTCCCTCTCTCTCTCTCTCGCTCTCTCTCTCTCTCTCTCACACACACACACACACACACACACACACACACTCTTCGAGCGCTTTAAAATAAAAGATAACTGACTCACCACCCACGGAATATATGAAATGAAAAATCACACTGACACACACACACACACACACACACACACACACACACTTGCACACGCTCGCTCACACACACACACACTCTCTCTCACTCTCTCTTTCTCATTTTTGATGGTGGTGGAGTGTGCACAGTTCTGTAATCCCGATGGTTCTCGCTCGTTGACCCCCTCGCATTCCATGACTCGCTCGTCCTCTCACTCGTCCACAGCATCATCATCATCATCAGCACCACGATTCTTCTTATCATCATCATCTTCATTGTCCTCCTTATCATGCTCCTTATTATCAGTTCCATGGTTCTTATCCTCATCATCATCATCCTCATCATCGTCATCATCATTATCAACATTATCATCATCATCAACATAAACATCATCGTCGTCATCATCATCATCATCATCATCATCATCATCCCCATTATCATCCCCACCATCATCCTCCTCATCAACTTCATCATTATCAGCACCATGATTCTTATCATCATCATCATCATCATCATCATCATCATCTTCATTATCATCAGCATCATACTCCTCATCATCCTTCTCATCATCATCATCATCATCATCAGCTACATCCTCCTCATCATCCTTCTCACCATCACCACGATTCTTATCATCATCATCATCATCATCAGCATCATCATCATCAGCAGTATTATGATCTTATTATCATCATCATCCGCACCACGATTTTTATCATCATCATCATCATCATCCTCATCCTCGCCCGCATCAATATCATCATCATCCTCAACATCCTTATTCTCCTCCTCCTCCTCATCATCATCATCATCATCATCATCATCAGCATCCTCCTCCTCATCATCTTTCGCATCATCAGTGCCACGGTTCTTATCATTATCATAATCCTCATCATCATCATCATCATCATCAGCAGCAGCAGCAGCAGCAGCAGCAGAAGCAGTATTATGATCTTATCATCATCATCCTCAACATCCTCATCATCATCATCATCATCATCAGCGTAGAAACACAGATCCCTCTCACCGGACAGCAGCGAGCCCGGGTTCAAACCTGCAATGATGATGCTGACTGACGGACACAGCTGTCTATAATGGTGCTTCCCGAACTCGGGCGCTGGCCCTCCGTCCGTTTTAAACAGTCACATAAGAGCGACAGCGACGCTCAAGCTGTACCGTGTCCATGGCAACCCGCTATCCGGGCCGGCTGCGCACTCGGCTGCGAGCTCGGTTAAACGCTCGGCGGCGGCACGGATGAGTGGTCAGGTGTGAAATTACAAACCCTGCTCAAAATCCCATTGAGCGTAAGCCCGGTGCACACACACACACACACACACACTGACACACACTGACAGCAGCAGCATGCAGCCACCACCCCTGTGCTGGATTAAAGATTTAAACAGCAGCGCAGCGCCGTCCTCATCACGCCATCGCGCAGCCGTCAACAGGCCGACGGTTGGAGACGCACCAGGGGATTAAAGCAGAGATTAATTATAAGCTCAGTAAACATGGGATTAAAGATGTGTTCACTCAGCGTGCGATCCCCTGTGTTCAAACACACACTGTTCTGACATCAGCCTCCGAAATACGCTTTCCAAACCCAGGTTTGAGATCCGGATCGGCGACAGGTGCCGTGGGTAACACTGAACACTCCCTCACTCCACCTGCTGGTGGGTATTACAATCGCCAGCAGGTAAAGCATGTTGATGAGAAGCACACTGCAACGATGGAGACAAGAATCAGTACGGGATCTCCAGCTCCTGGGCTGCAGGGGGCAGTATCTATAGACCACATAAGTGGTCCAGTGGGGAACCGGTGATGGGGGTCATTGGTGCAGTTGTGGGTGGGGTCTGGACCGAGCTAAAGATGTTAATAATCCACAGCACATCACAGTTTGTTGAGGAGTAGTCAGGGTTCCAATGCTGACCCCTGTCCAGTGCTGAAAGCACCAACAATGGACATCAGAACTGGTCCGTGGATCAATGGAAGAAGGTGGTTATGTGGATGAACATGGAGAACACATGGTACCGGGATGCATTATGGGAAGAAAGCTGGTGGAGGTCTGATGTTTTGGGCATCCATGTGGACGTTACGTTGACTCCTCCATATCGTTCCAGACCATGCTTACCACTTTGGAAACAGTCTTCTCGATGGTGGTGTCCGCCAACATTCAGCAGGATGATGCTCCGGACACACAACATGGTTCTGGATGGTTTGAGAAGAATCACGCCACTTTGAGGTCTCGACTCCTCACAAATGTCCAGGAGTTAAAGGATCTGAGGGAAAAATCTTGGTGCCAGATACCATGGCACACCTTCAGGGGTCTGGTGGAGTCTATTACAATACAATACAATATTAGGATATGTTTACAAAATCAGGAGAAATAGCTATGAATTCATCCATCCATCCATGATCATCTGCTTCATACTCTACTAGGGTCGCAGAGGGGCAGGGGGTTCCCCATGCCCATCCAGGGGAGAACGTTTCGGGCGCTGGGTAGATACACCCAGGACAGGACACCAATCTATCACTGTACACACACTCACTGACACAGACACTCTATATGGGGCAATTTGGTGAAATCAATTGACTTGATCCATGTTTTTGGACTGTGGGAGGAAACCGAAGAACCCGGAGTAAACCCACGTGGACATGGGGAGAACATGGAAACTCCACCCAGATTGAGATTCAAACCGGGAATTCCTAACGCTGAGAGGAGAACATGCCAACCACTAAGCCAACGTTCCACCCTATTTTGTGCAGCCTATCAGAGGAGAAAATCGTGGAACGTCAGGATGAAGGAAGGAAACATTCAGGTTCTCATGAAGTCTGGTTGATGTATAGCTCGAGATCCAAACTAATATTTCCACTTCCCTCATGGCGGCAACGTCACGCAGCGGGATCCTAATCAGAATGAATGAGACTTTGTTTTAACAAATCAGGGGAGAGAGAGAGAGAGAGAGAGAGAGGGAGTGAGAAAGCGCAAGATAGAGCGAGAGAGAGAGAGAGCGAGAGAGAGAGAGAGAGAGAGCGACGGTAATAAACCCACACACCGGAGCTGTGCTTTAAACTTGTTGGTTCTAAAAAAAACACTCAAGGTGTAAAAAAAACGAGCCTCAAATCGTTTGATACTTAAAAAGTTTTATTGAAGTGTGAAGCACAATGGGAGCGAAAAAGTGCAACACACAAACACCCATTCTAATGTGACCTCGTTAGAACCTCAGCTCTAACGAAACAGGTCATGTGACGCCGCATGCACCCCGTTCCATACTGCATAAGAGAGTACCATCGAGATGGACTTTGTACTTTTATATTCACAGACTGTTATACATTTGTAGTCCTGTGTTACAGTGACAGTCAAATGTTAGGCCACGCCCCCTTCTCGCTCCATCACTATGTCCTCCACTTATCATATAGATGGACTTTGTAGTTTTATAATCACAGACTGTTGTCCATTTGTAGTCCTGTGTTACAGTGCCAGTCAAAGGTTAGGCCACACCCCCTTTTTTGCTCCATCACTATGTCCTCCACTTACCATATAGATAGACTTTGTAGTTTTATAATCACAGACTCTAGTCCATTTGTAGTCCTGTGCTCATGGCACTACATTACTATATATGGTTCCAGTAAATATTTGGCCACGCCCCCTTATTGATCCATCACTATGTCCTCCACTTACCATGTAGATGGACTTTGTAGTTTTATAATCACAGACTGTTATACATTTGTAGTCCTGTGCTCATGACACTACATTACTATATAATGTTACGGAGGCGGCCAAACATTTGGCCGCGCCCCCTTCTTGCTCCATCACCATGTCCTCCACTTACCATATAGATCAGGGGTCTCAAAGTGCCAGCCCGCGGGCCACATCCGGTCCGCGCAGCAGTCTTATATGGACCCTCAAGGGTTAGCAAAATAAGCATTTAAAAAAATTAAATAATAATAATAATAATAATAATAATAATAATAATAATAATAATAATAATAATAATAATAATAATCTGGCCCGCAATTTGGTTTAATTATTTATGCATTATTATGTTATTTTTTATATTTTATCTTAATTTGTAATGTGGTGTTTGTGTGTTGTCTTTATTTTTGTAAAAATACGCTGCGTTGCCTGGTGATTAGCGCCTGCTGCATAAGCCCAACCCACTCGTAAGCTGCACGTCTCTACGTGTAACGGTTTGTACTCAGAAATGAAGCCAAAGTGGATGAACAGTACAACAGTCACTGGTGTAGACATGTCGCTGGTGCTAATGAAAGACACAGAATCGTTTAGTAATAGACACTCAGAAACACTTTACTTTTTTCCACATGTATCGTACATCTCTCGTGTGTCACACCTTTATTCGTCCTCCCGCAACGCATACCTTAAGCATGGTGCCCATGTTACAGCACAACATTCTACAACTGGCTTATTGAAAACAGTGCTCAAAGCCCAGAAAAAGTACTGATGGTGTAACGCTGCGATGAAGATGATCACTGACACTCAGAAAACCGATCATACGCAAACAGCCAACCCAACCGAACAGCAAGATAGAGAGATAAACAAGAAATAGTAATCAAAACTCTGGAGAAGAACTCCGAGCACCACTAGTGGCAGGAAGGGGAATAGCAGGTACAGAAGGTAACGTGGATGTGACACTACGTCACGCATGCGCTCACCATTCCCAGCAAAAACATTTTGTTAGCAAAAATGTCACTTTCGAAACTCTCCAAAAATAAAGAAAAAGTTAACTTGGAAAAAAAGTACATATGTGTGTGAAAAACTCTTCTCAACTGTAAAATTTAATAAATCCAAGCACAGATCCAGACTGACCGATGCCCATCTCCAGTCCATCATCAGTGTCCACTGCAAACTCCCTTAAAGCAAATGTGGCTCATTTGTGTCAGAAGAAGCACTGTCAAGTTTCTGGTAGCAAGCACTGAGCAAACACTGAATGTATTTAAATGTACAATGTACAAAATGTTTTTGAATTACAATATGTGTACATAGTTATTATATAAATAGTTGATTTTTCATTTTCCCGCTGCTTTTTGTTGCAATTCTTTAATCTGGCCCCTCACCGAAAACACAGCCTGGTTAGTGGCCCCCAGGTAATTCGAGTTTGAGACCCCTGATATAGATGGACTTTGTAGTTTTATAATCACAGGATGTAGTCCATTTGTAGCCCTGTGCTCATGACACTACATTACTATGTACTGTCACAGTGCCAGTCAAAACTTAGGCCATGCCCCCTTCTCATCCCCTTATTGTCAGTTATGCAGTGACACTGATGTGGTGAGGGGGGGTTTAGTGCAGCATGACTACACCTCAGTGACACTGCTGGGATAGGAATAATGCACCCACCAATCCAAATAACCCCTGCTCTGAGGTGGTACTACTGGGGCAGAACACAAACAGTCTGGAATTGTAGAACGACATTATTAAAGTGGAACTGAGAACACGGACAGCAAAAAAGGGGCGTGGCCAGAGTTTATCTAAAAAAACAAACTAAAGCAAGACAGAAGGCAACCTCCTCCTGTGGGTTACCATGGTAACATGCTCACCACCAACATGACTCCTAATGTTTAAAACAAACGACAAACTTGTTAACGCGATTAAATATTCATATACAAACAAAACTATTCTTACAGCAGAATAAAAAAAATAAAGCAAAATGCTTTCCGACTGACGGAAAAATCGTATTTATTCTCGTCATTATTGTAATGGGTTGTAATTAACAATTACAGATAATTTTTGTCATGTGTAATTATAACATAATCAACGGGGGAAAAAAAACAACAAAGCAAATGAAGATGGAACATATAGAGAGAGAAAAAAGAAAATCCACCAGGAGGGATTTAGAAAAAAAATTAAAAAGCTTCAACAATTTAATAAAGTTACATCATGTTTGTGTTTTTTGTTGCTAAAATTGAGCTTTGTGTCCTAAAAATAAATCCTTACAAGTTCTTATAAACTTTAGGTGCACACAAACAAACACACACTATATATATGGGGCAATTTAGAGCATTCAATTTATCTTGCGGGCATAGATTCAAGGTAAATTCATCTATCCATTATCTTCCAGTTTATCCTCTACTAGGGTCGTGGGGGGGGGGGGTGTTCCCCATGCCCATCCAGGGGAGAACGTTTGGGCCGCTGGGCAGAACAGGGGGCAATCTATCACAGGGCGCTAACTCACACAAACACACTCTATATGGGGCAAGTTAGAGCATTACATTCACCTTGAATACATGTTTTTGGACTGTGGAAGGAAACCGGAGAACCAGGAGGAAACCCAGACAGGCACGGGGAGAACATACAAACTCCACGCAGATCGGGATTCGAACCTGGATCTGAGGAGAGAACATGCCAACCACTAAGCCACCATGCCACCTGGATTATATATTGATTGATTGATTGATTGATTCATTCATTCATTATCTTTGGCTTAATCCTCTACTAGGGTCGCCAGAGGGTTCTCCATACCCATCCAGGGCAGAATGTTTCAGACGCTGGGCAGACACACCCAGGACAGGACGCCAATCAATGGCTGGGCACACACTCACTCACACAAACACACTCTATATGGGGCAATTTGGAGCATTCCATTTACCTTTAATCCATGTTTTTAGACTGGGAGGAAACCGGAGAACCCGGAGAAAACCCACATGGACGCAGGGAGAACATGCCAACTCCACCCAGATTGGGATTCGAACCCGGATCTCCAGCGCTGAGAGGAGAACTTGCTAAGATTATAGAGAATAAATGTTATAACGATTCATGGTGCATATGGTTAAATGTAGACGGACTACCTGACCCCCCCCCCCCCCACACACACACACACACACACACGGGAAGTCGCAGATGGTGAAGGTTAAGGGTCGGCTGAGAGGCGCTGAGAGCTCATTTCATTTTTGAAGGACCTCATCCATCAGCGGACCCTCCGGCAGACCTGGGATTTGAAACCAGAACCGCCCAGTCGCTCCAATGCAACCTCGAGCGTGGATCCTGCACCGACTCCCGGGTTCCGCATGAGACCCCCAGGTTCCACATCAGATTTAATTCTGAAGGCAAAGAAAAAGCAAACGGCCAAAGCAATGGTTGTAATGGTTCTGTAAACAAACCATTATGAAGGTATTATGGAAGCGGGGCGTGGGGTTGGAATAAGCACATAGCATATATATATATATATATATATATATATATATATATATATATATATATATATATATATATATATATATATATATATATATATATGGTTCTCAGTCGGAAAAGGGTACAGAGTACTCTCAGGTTCAGGGATGAGATCATTCCTCAAATGGAGGAGTTGAAGGATCTCGGGGTCATGCCCATCCAGGAGAGAATGTTTCAAGCGCTGGGCAGATACACCCAGGACAGGACGCCAATCTATCACTGGGCACACACTCACTCACACAGACTCACTCTATATGGGGCAATTTGGAGAACTCAATTGACCTTGATCCATGTTTTTGGACTGTGGGAGGAAACCGAAGAACCCGGAGGAAACGCACGCGGACATGGGGAGGACATGGAAACTCCACCCAGATTGGGATTCAACCCAGGAATGCCTAGAGCTGAGAGGAGAACATGCTAACCATTAAGCCACCGTGCTGCCCTGTATATATATATGTGGGTGAGTGTGTGTCCAGTGTTAGATTGGCGTCCTCTCCTGGGTGTATCTGCCCAGCAGAAGATGATGGATGGTTGGATGGATATATATAGTATGGGGCGGCACAGTGGCTTAGTGGTTAATACGTTCGCCTCTCAGTGCTAGGGATTCCCGGTTCGAATCCCTATCTGGGTGGAGTTTCCATGTTCTCCCCGTGTCCGCGTGGGTTTCCTCCGGGTTCTCCGGTTTCCTCCCACAGTCCAAAAACATGGATCAAGGTCAATTGAGTTCTCCAAATTGCCCTATATAGAGTGTGCCTGTGTGAGTGAATGTGTGCCCAATGATGGATTGGCGTCCTGTCCTGGGTGTACCTGCCAAGCGCCCGAGATGTTCTCCCCTGGATGGGCATGGGGAACCCCACCGCGACCCTAATAGAGGATAAAGCGGAAGATTATGAATGAATAATGAATGAATGAATATATAATATAATATATATATATATATATATATATATATATATATATATATATATATATATATATATATATATATATATATATATATATATATGTTGGACTTCTAGCTCATGGAGGTCAGGTGGTCCACCAGTCTTGCGATCTGAAGGTCCCTGGTTTGATTCCTGGTCTCACCAAGTGCTATGGATGAAGTGCCCTTGAGCAAGGTACCTAACTCCAATTGGGTACAGCGCTGCCCACTACTCTGGGCATGCTCACTTCACTCAGTGTGTGTGTGTGTGTGTGTGTGTGTGTTCTGCATGGATGGGTTAAATGTGGAGGACACTCAGATCATGTTAGGATAATGAGATGAGGAGATGAGTTTGGTTCAGGAACACTTCGGTGTATGGTTGTATTGCACTGTATCTGAGTTCTATATCTGGTTCTCTCAACTTCACCAAATATTTTTTAAACTTTAGCAAAAAAAATGTCCAGATGTCGTTTTATTTATATTAATGTTCCGCCTAAGGAACCAACCCCGGCTTTGATTTCATTGAATGGATTCGTTTATTTAATAACGATGTTTTGCTGTAAACACTTGTTCTAAAGGGTTCTCTGTTTTTAACTTGAGTAAAGACTCAGCATTCTCTGTTCTCCTTTGATGAGATTACAGAACCCTGAAACTCAACAGAGTCACAGAGCAGACGAATCAGAGCCACGGGATCACAGGGTCACGGTGGAACCGAATCCCTGAAAATCAAAACAATTCAAATCCACACGTTCCCTAAAGAGCATGGCATCACAGAACCGTGGGAGCAAAGCAACATGGAACCACCGATGATTCATGGATGAGCCGAATTACGTAACTTCAGAGAGACCCGCTAATGAGACCGCGGCACCGGGGAACCGACAGAACTCCGGAGGACAGAATCAAAGAATTATGGGATCAGAGACATCACAAAAGTACACAATCGTGGAACCACAGACTCCTGTGTCTGCAGAACAGAACGGAACAGAACGGCCTAGAACCGAATAGGACAGAAGAGAACAGAACTGAACAGAACTGAACGGAACAGAAGAGAAAAGAAAAGAACCGAACAGAAGAGAAGAGAACAGAACAGAACCGAAAAGAACAGAACAGAACAGAACCGAATGGAACAGAACCGAAAACAACAGAACCGAAAACAACAGAACCAAACCTACCAAAGCGAACAGAATTGTACAGAACCGAACAGAACAGTACAGAACGGAACTGAACATGACTTAGAAGAACCAAACTGAACAGAACAGAACCCAGAAGACCAGCACCAAACAGAACAGAACAAAACTAATAAGAACAGATCCAAACTGAACAGAACCGAAAAGCACAGAACCAAACAGAACAGTACAGAACGGATCTGAACACAAGTGAACCGAACAGAACAGACCTGTTGCACTGAGAGAGTTCCATTAAAGGATCAGAGGATGTTCCATTATCCTATAGTATATTATTATTATTATTATTATTATTATTGTTGTTGTTGTTGTTATTATTATTGTTATTATTATTCATTCATTCATTTATTTATTATCTTCCGCTTTATCCTCTATTAGGGTCGCAGTGGGGTTCTCCATGCCCATCCAGGGAAGAACGTCTCGGGCGCTGGGCAGATAGACCCAGGACAGGACGCCAATCCATCGCTGGGCACACACTCACTCACACACACACACTCTATATAGGGCAATTTGGATAACTCAATTGACTTGATCCATGTTTTTGGACTGTGGAAGGAAACCGGAGAACCCGGAGGAAACCCACGCGGACACGGGGAGAACTTGGAAACTCCACTCAGATGGGGATTCGAACCGGGAATAACTACAGCTGAGAGGCGAACGTGCTAACCACTAAGCCACCACGCCGCCCCTGTTATTATTATTGTTATTATTATTTTATTATTATTATTATTATTATTATTATTATTATTATAGACTCAGAACTCTGTAACGCTATACATCACCTTTAACTGAGGTATTCACTTCGGGTGTGTGTGTGTGTCTGTTCTATATTCATAACTCTATACATTACCTTTAAATGATTGATTTACTGCCTTTGAGGTGTGTGTGTGTGTCTGTGTGTGTGTGTGTCTGTTCCATACTCATAACTGTATACAATAACTTTAAGTGATGGATTTATCTTCTTTGGGTTTTGTGTGTGTGTTTGTGTTGTGTTTCGTGTGTGTGTGTGTGTGTGTGTGTGTGTGTCTGTTCCATACTCATAACTGTATACAATAACTTTAAGTGATGGATTTACCTTCTTTGGGTTTTGTGTGTGTGTGTGTGTGTGTGTGTGTGTGTGTGTTTGTCCCAAAAGCAGTGTGAGTGTGAACACGCTCTGTAGAATATTAAAGGATGAGTTGTGAGTTCGAGGGTCAGACCGCAGGGCTCAGCAGCTCTGGTCACATCTGTGCGAGCGAGGACGTGCGAGGACATGTGAGGACGTGTGGGGACATGTGGGGACGTGTGGGGACCTGTGGGGAATTGCGAGGACTCGGCCCGCTGGGTTGGTGGAGGTGCTAATGGCCCAGCCCAGCCATCGTTTCACACTTCCGCCGCTCGCCAAGTGACATTTTAGCAGCTTCTCACGTCGTCCTCTCAACACACTCGCAGGGTTCTGGGAGTCCCGCTCGGTCCGTGAGCCCCAGTGCCTCCAGGGGCCGAGCCTCGTCTATGAGCATTACCTCATCGGTTCCGTGTAAAGGGCAGCGCACACGGCGGCGCCATCAACGCATGGCCTACTTGCACCCCGTTGCTGAGGCGACCCATTTGCATGGAGATGATAATGAGGGTAAATTGAATCTGGGGCCGAGGTGACCCCATAATGGCACTGTCAAGTGTTCGAGGACGTGTGTGTGTGTGAGGGTCTTTTCGGCGAATGAGGACAGATTGGATGTTAATAAGAACCTGCGTTCTCCTCGCTCGGCGTCTCCATTTGGTCGGGACGTCATTAGACCCGTCTGCATTCGGGTCACGATCTCATACAGAGCGAGTTCATAGTTATACATTCAATAAACTAACGGCCGCTGAATTAATCCATCAATAACTCGTCTTCGCTGTGTGAGGGGGACGGCATTGGACCTGAACGCAGGGTACGGAAAACCATGAGGGACAAATGATCCATTATTAAAAAATAATTAAGATTATAATAATGCGGTAATATTTAATAAAAGATAAAAATACGAGTGCGATTGCGGCGTGGCCGGAAGAGACAGTGCATATGTATATCAAATAAACACAGGGAGCGAGGTAAAAAGTGGGCGTGGCACTGGACGTGGTAATAGGGTGTCTATAAGCTTTGGTTACATCAATGTTCTGGACAGTTTAGAATTGGAACGGCGTTGATAACGCAAACTAATAAAATAATACGGCAAGTGAATGGGACAGAGTGGGGGTGTCCAGAGTGGAGAGACCAAGAGTGGAGAGACCAAGAGTGGAGGCACCAAGAGTGGTGACGTCCAGAGTTGACACACCCAAAGTGGTGACGTCAAGAGTGGACACACCCAAAGTGGTGATGTCAAGAGTGGGAATGCCCAGAGTGACGACAACCAGAGTGGAGACACCCAAAGTGGTGATGTTCAGAGTGGTGACAACCCAAGTGGGGACGTCAAGATTGGAGACACCAAGAGTGGTGACACCCAAAGTGTTGATGTCCAGAGTGTTGATGTCCAGAGTGGTGATGTCCAGAGTGGTGATGTCCAAAGTGGAGACACCTAGAGTGGTGATACCTAGAGTTGTGACGTCCAGAGTGGTGGCACCTAGAGTGGTGATGTCCAAAGTGGAGACACCTAGAGTGGTGATGTCCAGAGTGGAGACACCTAGGGTGGTGATACCTAGAGTGGTGACATCCAGAGTGGTGATGTCCAGAGTGGAGACACCCATAGATGTGACATCCAGAATGGTGGAATCCAGAGTTGTGACACCCAAAGTGGAGACACCAAGAGTGGAGACACCAATAGTTGTGACATCCAGCTTGGTGATGTCCAGATTGGAGACACCCAGTGCACTACCCCAGCTCCTCAAACAGGTCAGAAGCGATGATATTTATAGCTGTGATGTTTTTAAATTACTCGGATAGGTCGGATAAGGGTTCATTAAGACTTCATTCTTATTGTTACCCAACACATTGCTATAGCAACAGTGACATCATCCTTATAAGAATAATTACACCCAGTAAGATAGGTCCAAAGTATGTGGACGCTCGGGGACATAGGTCCAAAATATGTTGACACCCAGTAAGATAGGGCCAAAGTATATGGACGGCCAGGGACATAGGTCCAAAGTATGTGGACATCCAGTAAGATAGGGCCAAAGTATGTGGACGCCCAGGGACATAGTTCCAAAGTATGTGGACACTCAAGGACATAGGTCCAAAGTATGTGGACACCCAGGGACATAGGTGCAAAGAACGGTAACCCCCAAGGACATAGGTTCAAAGAACGTGGACACCCAGTAAGATAGGTCCAAAGTATGTGGACACCAAGGGACGTAGGTCCAAAGAACGTTAACCCCTAAGGACATAGGTTCAAAGAACATAGACACCCACGCCCGGGGACATAGGTCCAAAGTATGTGGACACCCAAGGACATAGGTCCTAAGTATGTAGACGCCCAGGGACATAGGTCGAAAGTATGTGGACACCCAGGGACATAGGTCCAAAGTATGTGGACACCCAGGGACATAGGTCCAAAGTATGTGGACACCCAGGGACATAGGTCCAAAGTATGTGGACACCCAGGGACATAGGTCCAAAGTATGTGGACACCCAGGGACACAGGTCCAAAGTATGTAGACGCCCAGGGACATAGGTCGAAAGTATGTGGACACCCAGAGACATAGGTCCAAAGTATGTGGACACCCAGGGACATAGGTCCAAAGTATGTGGACACCCAAGGACATAGGTCCAAATTATGTGGACGCCCAGGGACATAGGTCCACAGTAAGGATAGCATTTGTAAACCCAAGGATTTGCTGAAGACGTCTCAGATTAGAGTGGGTTCTCTTCAGTCGTTTTGAAGCCAGCGTTCTGTTTTGCAGACACGGGTTCCGCTGCGGCGTGTGAAAACCAGACGAAGAGCACCACATGCAATCTGTCTGCTAAATGGAGTAACGAGACGTGAGAACGAAGTGAGCGTGAGGGTGTTAGGAAAAAAAAATGTATTTCTGTAAACTGTGTTCAAAACCCAGATTAATTAATTCAGACGGAACCGCCGCGATTAGAACATCTGGGCATTAGAACCCCGTCTGCACTCTGCCAGCCTCTTTACTTTTGTAAATATTTACAAGATTTCCGCTTAATCCTCTATTACGGTCGCCCCGGGTATATATATATATGTCCAAAAGACATGGATTCAAGATGGATTCAATGCTCTAAATTGCACCATATATAGTGTATTTGTTTGAGTCTGTGTTCCCGGGGATAGATTGGCACCCTGTCCTGGGTGTATCTGCCCAGCGCCTGAAACGTTCTCCCCTGGATGAGCGTGGGGAACCTCAACCTCGACCTCTAAACCAGGTTCTGCCCTCACAAACACTGGATGCTGAATTCTAGGTAAGATTTCGACATATACCCCAAGAACTTGTCGAAAGCCTAATCAGAAGGATGGAAGCCGTTACGCGGAACACGATGGACCAACGTAGAACGTCCACAGAACACCGGGGTTATATCTCATTATATCAAAAACATCACTCAGATGTTTGAGGGCCCCAAACTTCCGAGTTCATTTATTCTCCAGAACAGAATTTACGTTGGTCCCGATTCCCTCCCATCGTTCTCCTGAAGCCATTAGGTGGAACCTCAAGTCGGACTAATGTCCCTCTTTATATAGTCCGACTTTATAATTCATGCCTCGCTATAACATCATCCTCGTCGGCTTCGTCATGTCAAACTGAAGGGAGTTAAAGGTCTGGCATCGAAGTCATTAGATTAAAACTCATTTAGCTTCTCTTCTGTTCCACCGTGAGATATGATGAAGCCTTAATTAATAATTCAATCTAATTAAACACTCATATTTAAACACTGTTAGGTCGGACTTCTCCTCCAAGCCATTCATTGTACCTGACAGAAGAACATTGCTATTCGGATTTCCTCGCAGGACGCCCTCATTCGTATTGTCATACATTACTTTTCGGGCAGATGTGATATAGACCCGGGTGTCACGATGAATAAAGCCTCCGAGGCTAAATTTAATAAACCCGAGTAACACCGACGGCGCCGGATGTTTGGCTTCTCTGCAAAGTGCAGTGTTATGCACTCTGCTTTAAAAAAAAGAATAAAATACGTTTTTTGGACAAGGGAAAGCACCGTGAGGGAAGCTCAATTTCGGCCTCCTTTATAAAAATGTGTCGGTGTTTCCTTTTAAAGAAAATGATCTGTGACCCTGTCGTCTTTTTCAGAGACTTGACTAGTGTCCTCACAATGGCCAGCAGAGCTATAAAAATAAGGGATGTGGGCCGGATGAAAAAAAATAAGGGATGAGGGCCGGATAAAAATAAGGGATGTGGGCCAATTAAAAAAAATAAGGGATGTGGGCCAATTAAAAAAAATACGCGTACGCATTCCCTCCCGCGTAGCTGATCTCCCGGGGAAGAACGAGCGATCGCTAACAGCCGGATGAAAAAAAAAAAGGGATGTGGGCCAGATAAAAATAAGGGATGTGGAGCAGATGAATAAACATAAGGGAGGTGGACCGGATGAAAAAAAATAAGGGATGTGGGCCGTATGTAAAAAAATAAGGGATGTGGGCCGGATGAAAAAAATAAGAGATGTGGGCCAGATAAAAATAAGGGATGTGGAGCGGATGAAAAAAATAAGGGAGATGGGCCGGATAAAAAAAAATAAGGGATGTGGGCCGGATGAAAAAAATTAATGGAATGAAGGTCGGATGAAAAAAAAAATAAGGGACGTGGGCCGGATAAAAATAAGGGAAGTGGGCCAAATAAAAAAATAAGGGATGTAGGCCGGATGAAAAAAAATAAGGGATGTGGGCCAGATGGAAAAAAATAAGGGATGTGGGCTGTATGAAAAAAAAGGTATGTGGGCCGGATAAAAATAAGGGATATGGGCCAGATACAAATGTGGGCCAGATGAAAGTAATGTGGACCAGATGTGTTTTGGGACATGTGGACCACCTTTCTTCCAAAGTGATTTACAGATATCCCAACGTGATGGTTGGGGACTTGAAGCAATGAGGGTTAAGGTCCCTCTCAAGGACCCAATATCATTAAACCTGGGATTTAAACCCACAACGTTCAGGTTGATAGCCCAACACCCTAACCACTGAGCTACACATCTGAGCAAAACCCGGTAATATTTTGTGGAAACATGGCATGTACACTCATCAGTATATATTTGATGACTTATTTTTTGACATTTAGAGGAAGCCGAGCGTCCCTCGCAGTCTTAGAGCAATCGCCTCTGACTTCCTAATACAAGATACGAGACAAACCTTATAGCACGGACACGCCGTCTTTGCATTATGCGTATCTTCTTAAATTTCGACGCTTGTTGCTCAGAGAGGGAGGCATTTTTTTCCTCTGGTGTTAATGTGACAGAAGTCTGTAATATAACGGCACACCTGTAGAACGCGGCAGGTCGTTCCGGGAGGTACATTCATAAAACACGCCCTAACCGAATCACAGGAGGAAACACCGATCACAATGATGCTCGATCAAAGGCGGCCTGCCTGCTGAGAACGCGCCGCAATAAGAACACACCGACGTTCTTCGCTTTGTGGCTCATAAACACACTCGCGATCACAGTGGGTGATTAAATACTAAAGGAAGTGCATTAAGCTTGTGTTTCATAAACCAAATGAATTCTCCCCGCAGAATTTCAGGAGGCCGTTCTGGTTTGCTTGCATCCACCTGGTGTCTTCCTTTTAGATTCATTAACACGATGTTTAATTTCAGATGGCATGTACAGTAGATGTGGGTCACTTCTGGATACGGACGAGGACACGGACTCATAACACATGGAAATAAGGGATGTAAACCAGATGAAAATAAATAAGGGATGTGGGTCAGATGAAATTAAGGGATGTGGGTCAGATTAAAATAAGGGATGTGGGTCAGATGAAAAAAAAATAAGGGATGTGGGCCGGATGAAAATAAGGGATGTGGGCTGGGCAAAAATAAAAAATGTTTGGCTGGATGAAAATAAGGGATGTGTGCCAGATAAAAAAATAAGGGATGTGGGCCAGACAAAAAAAAAAGATGTTGGCCAGATGAAAATAAGGGATGTGGGCCGGATCAAAATAAGGCATGGGGGCCGGATAAAGATAATGCACGTGGGCCAAAATCCTTCTGTTATCTGTGTTTACGTTACAATCTGCCTTTCAAGAACAAATTGCTTCATTGTGGGGTCAAATGCTGGGCAGTAAAGAAAACTAGAAAATGTAGACCATTGATTAATATTAGTAATTATTTATTGGATTTTATAATCTTTGGTACAGATTATTAACATCAAGCTACCCTTCACTTCAGGGAGTGTGTTGGTGTTTTGTATGTGGCGAGTCAGGACATGTTTAAAGCGTCCTCCATCAGTAAGGCTTTATGAAAGTCCATTCCAGTAAGCAGACCCACGTTTTGATGCCAGCTCTGTTACGAAGCCGATTCAGCAGGCCCTTACCGAGACGAAAACCGACAGCCGGAGGCAGGAAGACAGGCGGGAAAACACAGGAAGTAAAGCATAAACAAGATGGCTGAGAAATAAAAATGGAAGAAACAAGGTTTCGGCATGTGTAAGAGCGTGTACTTTGGCATTTGGCAGCTATAGGCCATTAGTGGCCAGTCAGGCCAGACAGAACCCTGTCCAGCTGTCAGGAACCGCAGTGTGTGTTTGTGAGTTTTAAGGGAGCAGGTTGTCCAGATGCAACACCTGCAGACGCCGTGACAATTCCCCCTAACCTGAGCGTAATGAGCAAATGTCTTGTGTTTACTCATTATTCGCTTTGTCTCAGCCTCGGGCAGAGCTGATCAGAGATTCCCTTCCCCGTCAATTACGTATACCCAACCTCCACGGACCACGTGACGACCCGGGCATCGCACCATAAGCTTCTCGGTGAGTCTCCTCGAGGGATTTCCTTAACGTCTTGGAGTGTGGCTGTGCAAATGCTGAAGAGCATTACGCTGGAGGACATTACAATGCGACGTCCCCACATACGAAGTGACGGGTCACATGTCATGGCTTTTTCTCGACCCATAGAGCAAAATTATTCTGGCCCGGATTCCCCTCCATGTGGTTCAATTGCTGGATTCCGAGCACTTGGGCGGACTGCCCCAGGTTGTCACATGGAGGTAGCAGATGTGGACCAGATGAGTCAGATGTGGACCAGATGTGTTTTGGGACATGTGGACCACCTTGATGGTTGGGGTCAGAACACTGGTTTGGTACAGCCATCTGAAGCAATGAGGGATAAGTTCTCTGCTCAAGGACCCAACCTCATTAGACCTGGGATTTATACCCACAACCTTCAGATTGGTGGTCCAACACCCTAACCACTGGGCAACAACACCCTTGGACCACATCTGGGCCAATTTTTTGCGGAAACATTTTATAACGATGGGGTGGTTCCCATGTACATTTGGGGAAGTTGCAGATGCTTTTCTTCAAAGCGACAACAGTATCCCTAAAGCAATGAGGGTTAAACGTTTTCCTCAAGGACCCACATTGGTAACATCAATTGACCTGGGATTTGAACCAACAACCTTCAGATTGGCAGGTTAACACCCTAACCACAAAGCTACCACACCCTAAAGCAAAAGGGTTAAACGTTTTCCTCAAGGACCCACATTGGTAACATCAATTGACCTGGGATTTAAACCAACAACCTTCAGATTGGCAGTTCAACACCCTAACCACAAAGCTACCACACCCTAAAGCAAAAGGGTTAAATGTTTTCCTCAAGGACCCACATCGGTAACGTCACTAGACCTGGGATTTGAACCCACAACCTTCAGAATGGCAGTCCAACACCCTAACAACTAAGCTACCACACCCTAAACCAACAAGGGTTAAAGGTTTTCCTCAAGGACCTACATTGGTAACTTTAATGTACCTTGAATTAGAACCCACAACCTTTAGATTGAAAGTCCTGTGATTTGAACCCACAACCTTCAGATTGGCAGTACAACACCCTAACCACTAAGCTACCACGCCCTAAAGCAACAAGGGCTAAAGGTTTTCCTCAAGGACCCAGTGTAACTTCAAAGGATCTGGGATTAGAACCCACAACCTTTAGATTAACATTCCTGGGATTTGAACCCACAACCTTCAGATTGGCAGTCCAACACCCTAACCACTGAGCTACACCCTTGGACCACATCTGGGAAAAACCCAGTTTTCCTCAAGGACCTACATTGGTAACTTCACTGGACCTTGGATTAGAACCCAAAACCTTCAGATTGGCAGTACAACGCCCTAGCCACTAAGCTACCATGCCCTAAAGCAACAAGGGTTAAAGGTTTTCCTTTGGTAACTTTAATGGACCTGGGATTTGAACCCACGACCTTCAGATTGACATTCAAGGGATTTGAACCTACAACCTTCAGATTGGTAGCCCAACACCCTTACCACTGAGCTACACCCTTAGACCACATCTGGGCAAAATCCCGTTTTCCTCAAGGACCTACATTGGTAACATCAATGGACCTGGGATTAAAACCAACAACCTTCAGATTGGCAGTCCACAACCCAACCACTAAGCTACCACACCCTAAAGCAACAAGGGTTGAAGGTTTTCCACAAGGACCTACATTGGTAACTTCAATAGACCTGGGATTAGAACCAACAACCTTCAGATCCAACATCCTTACTAAGCTCACCCTTAGAGATGTTGCCACATCCTTCTCTCAGAGCTTGGTATGCAGGTTCGAATTCCAATTTGGGTGGAGTTTCCAAGTTCTCCCCATGGGTTTTTTGCCAGGTTCTCCCACAGAGTTCAAAATTATGGTTTCAAGGTAGATTGGCTGCCCTAATTTGCCCCTATATAGTGTATGTGTGTCTGTGTGAGTAAGTGTGTGCCCAGCAATAGATTGGCACCCTGTCCTGGGTGTATCTGCCCAGCGCCCGGGACGTTCTCCCCTGGATGGGCATGGGGAACACCAACGTGACCCTCCACCCCTAGAGGATCAGGGTCACACTGCAGCCATGCAATCAATTACATTTTATGTACATTACATTTTACATTTTACATTTTTATTATTGTATGAATCACCCAGCGAGGACTCTCAGTGAAACTGAATCCAGTGCCTGCTGTGGAGAGAGATGAGAATGCTGCTTAATGAGAATGTTGAGAAAGTCTCGAGTGGCCGGCTGAAGCACCGACAGCAGCATCATCAGCATCACATCCGTCAGAACCTGACGCCATGGACGCATCCAGACATGCAGACTTGATATATTTCTGAAGGTCTGTCTCTCTCGCACTCTCGCAATTATTTAGTCTCTGGCGTGATCAATGCTCCCTACGGAACTGCAGCGGAACGAGGTCTTCAGAAGAGATGAAATTGACTTTCGACTGTTTTTATCCCGACGTGGACATTAAAACCATCAAACCACGGCTGCAAGACCGGAGCCCACTGAAGACGACCACGTTCTATACGTTAAAGCGCATTTCCATGGTAACCGAGCTGTGTTCCAGTGCATGTTTGGATCCCGCCATGCGACTCAGCGGCATTAAAGACATCGGGGACGGAACAAAACTTGACGAAATGTACAGAAGTCTGAGCTCATCTCATTATCTTCTGCTTAGGCCTCTACAAGGGGGGGTACACCCAGGAAAGTGTGTCATTCTGTTGCTAGACACACAATGTGTACACAACACACTTTGTAGGGGCAATTCAGAGCAGGCAATTCACCTTGAATCCATGTTTTTGGACTGTAGGGGAACACTGGAGAACCTGGAGAGATACAACCAGATGGGATAGGTTAAAAAGGTCACATCAGAAAGGTACCACGGACATTCTCAGGGTGAGCATACTACGACTATAGACTACTTCTATATGACATTTGCATGTTCTCCCCAGGTCTCCATGTAGGAGCACACTGGAGAACCCGGAGACAACCCAACGGATGGGACAGGTCCATTCACATCAAGAAGAACATTTACATGTTCTTCCTATGTCTCAGTTCCATCTCAGTTGGGCATCCAGGACTACACACATATGACATTCGCATGTTCTCCCTTTGTACCCATGATTCAGATTCAGAGATTTCAAATTACCCCCAAGTGTGAATATGGTGGGACTGTTTTTTTCCAGTCAGTCCCCCCTGAGATTTCACCCCCACACTGGGTGGAAGATGAGGACACGCCAGACAGGACAGGCCCATCTTAGGAGGGACTGACCTCTATCTCTGGGTCTGGAATATATGGAGACAAGAGGAGAACATGCCAATGTCATATGAAAGTAGTCCTGGATGCCCACCTGAGATGAGCCTGTCCCATCCGGTATGTCCATCAGAAATTTCTGTTTGTTGTAGCAAGTTGTAGTTGTAGCATTGCACACTGGGTGGCAGGTGAGGACACGCCAGACAGGACAGGCCCAACTCAGGTATACATCCAGGACTCCTTCCTTATGACATTGGCATGTTCTCTCCTGGTCTCCATGTATTCCAGACTCAGAGATATTAAATTACCCCCAAGTGTGAATATGGTGGGACCGGTCAGTCCCTCCTGAAATGGGCCTGTCCTGTCCGGCATATCCTCACCTTCCACCCAGTGTGCACTGCTACATCGGACCTGTCCCATCCGATGTGTCCATCAGGCATTTCTGTTTGAAGCTGGAGCAGTGCACACTGGGTGGAAGGTAAGGACACACTCAGGTGGGCATGACATTACTAGTTCTCCCCACGTCTCCATGTATTCCAGATTCAAAGATATCAAATATTACCCCCAAGTGTGAATATGGTGGGACCAGTCAGTCCCTACTGAGAGTGTCCTCACCTTCCACCCCTCGTGCACTGCTACATTGGACACACTGGATGGGAAAGGCCCATCTCAGGTAGGCATCCAGGACTACTTCCATATGACACTGGCATGTTCTCCCGCCTTCTCCATGTATTCCAGACTTAAAGATATCAAATTACCCCCAAGTGTAAATAAGTGGGACCAGTTGGGCCTGTCCCGTCCAGCATGTCCTCACCTTTCACCCCGCGTGCACTGCCACAGCTTCAAACAGCCCCGCCCTCCCACGGCGTGGCCTGAAACCACGGCAGCGTCTTACGGCAGCGTCTCGCGTCAGCAAGCCGCCGTTTGCTTAACCACTTCATCAGGCATTTCATCTCAGGCAAATCTTTAACCATCGTTCCCTTTAGTACCATAATGACATTTAAAATCATCCATCATCCACGGCGTCACATCCACCTGCATCTGCCAGCGAGAGATAAATGTTCTGTAATGGTGATGTATAATCTTCTTTCATTCACACGAACGAGAAATAGCGAGTACGTTAACCCTGGCAATGAAGGAACCCGGCACGGATCGGCCGAGTAACCGAGGCTCGGCAGTTCCTGAAGGAGCAGATGTTATGCAAATGTTTAAGAATCATTAGCTGGTCGGCGTGAGGGAAGTGATTGACATCCGCATTGTATTGGCTGAAGGCCATTTATTAAAATTTGCAAAGCTTTTAACTCTGCGATCTTCCCAGCCGGGTGGAAACGGTTGCTAGGTGAATTTTAATAGCTATATATATATAAATTATTATAAAAAGGAACTAATAGGCTTTAATTTTAGAACCTGTCACACAACTGACGAGCTGATTGACGGAGAACGAAAGCGGGTCAGTAATAGTTTCAGGGAAGGCGTTTAACCATGGACTGGTTTCCTGCCTAGAACCGTATATATACGGTTAGCGTTTGTTTTTCGGTTCCTCAAAGTCATTAAAGAACCTTCCGAAGTCTTAAGAACCACCCACTGAAGGCAAGGGTTCATACCAGTGGAGTGGAACATCTTAGAGTATCCAAGATCAAACCAACGGAAGGAAGAGAAGCGCTTTATAGGTTTCTATATCCAGTATATATATGTCACCATGGAGGCACACTTTCTAGAACGGAACATTGTTGGGTGAGTTCTAACAGAAATGCTTACAGAAGTTCCGACAAATACTGTATGCTGCACTTTGGCGGTGTTGCGTTCACCTTTCTTCCCTCGCAAACTCGACGTGGTTCCAATTCGAAGACTGTTCGAAACATTCCATTCCGAGCCGCCCACCTTGTTCTCGTCTTCTGAAGTGGTTCCGACGGAACCTAGATGTATGTCTGGGGTAATTGTCTTGCTGTAACGTGACCGTCCAAGCAACTACATCAAGACCAGGGCTTTGAAATACCGTGGCCATTTTTTTGTCACTATGCCAGCTGCCAGAGCATCAAGGTTCCTGCTCCACATTTTACAATCAGCGACCGTGGAACCCTCACTTCCCATATTTGACAGTGTATAAAAAACATCAATTAAAATAAAACATACCATCCAAGCTACACCGTGTACATCATGTTGTGGGGATGTTTCCATTCAGCAGACAATGGAGGGTTCGAATCCCAATCTGGGTGGTGTTTCCAAGTTCTCCCCTGTTGGTGTCATGCCCTGGGTGTATCTGCCCAAAATGTTCTCCCCTGGATGGGCATGGAGACCCCCCCCCCCCACACACACACACACACACGACCCAAGTAGAGGATAAATTAGAAGATAATGCATTGAGGGAATATACGGAGGCAGCACGGTGGCTTAAGGGTTGGCATGTTCTCCTCTCAGCGCTAGGGATTCCCGCTTCGAATCCCAAACTGGGTGGAGTTTGCATGTTCTCCCCATGTCCGAGTGGGTTTCCTCCAGGTTCTCTGGTTTCCGCCCACAGTCCAAAAACGTGGATCAAGGTCAATTGAATTCTCCAAATTGCCGTGTGTGTGTGTGTGTGTGTGAGTGAGTGAGTGTGATCAATGATAGATTGGCATGCTGTCCTGGGTGTATCTGCCCAGCGCCTGAAACGTTCTCCCCTGGATGGGCATGAGGATGGATGGAATATATGGAGGACAATGATCCAACTTATTCCACTATCTTCATGAGTGGAAACCTTAGAACTTGACATAAATTAACACACTGATGTTCTTCAGGGTCAAGCTGCGGAGAACTGGAGAAGGAAAATGCTCTGCCACAGGTTGAAGGTCATCTTCATTGAGCTCTCATTGGGTTTAAAGGAAATAATTCCATAGGTGGTCTTCATTTTTAAGTGTGTTTCCATTAGGGGGCGTCACACTGGCGAACCATTTTCCTATTTCGACCTGAGCAACACTTAAAACATCACTACAAATGCACTCATTCCTACACCCCAAGGACTAGGACAATCTAGTGTCTCCCTTTTTCCCATCAGCATGTCTTTAGATGCAGGAAAGAACCAAAGACCCCACCAAAAAATGCTTGTTGGCAAAGAGAAAACCTCTCTTTACCCTACCAGGACTCACCAGGAACCTTCTAGCTGTACGGTCGGAAAGGCTGATGTGCCACCACGCCATCCAAACAGGTCCAGAAGTACGGACAATGCTTGTTTGTATTTGTTTTTCTATCTCGCAGCATCTCTATAGCATGTCAGGTCCACTGTCCACGATGATCAAACTGATGGAAAGACATCGCATCCCTCACATCATGAGAAAGAAAACCTTAAAAGGACCAGGGCTCAGTAGGGGACCTGTCCTCTTTGGGTGGGCCCAGGAACTATTAAAAAGTCCAAGATAAAAGTGGTAGACATGTGGGCAATCGCCCGATAAAACAAGCAGCGAGGAAAATAAGCAGGATGGAAGCCATGCCACAAAACCAAAGCCAACAGGCACGAAGCTGTGTAGCGAAGATCAAAGCACACGAGGCGCCGAGGAACCAGCCGAGAGTCATCGGGCCTTCTGGAGAATATGAATATTTAAAACCGTGTGTGTTGTTTGTGTACTTAAAAAAATGTCTTTAAGGGTCCAGTTAAAAAGATGGAGCTTTATATATAGATCTAGATCCTCAACTTTACTTCTAAAGTGCTGGGTTTTTTTTAAATTTTATTTTATTTATTTATTATTTTTTTTAATGAAGCATCCTAATGGCCTTTACACCTACAGTGTGATTTGTCATTACAGCTTTTCTATGTAGGTGGGAAGTAGACGCTCAAAGGAACCGATTATAAACTTCAGGTGAGATGACGGCGGACGTTGTTTAAAGAAAATAATAACGAGGAGGGATGTCATGAGTGCAGATACGGATAACGGCCCCCCACACCGGGGGTTGATCACATGGGGTCAGTTTGCGGGCATCTTTATCCGAAGTAAATGGGGTCGGAACGTCGGTTCAGTCGCGATACGGCTCGTCTGGAGTAATGGGGTTCAGAGGTTCTGCTTTGGTGCCCACATTGGTGACGTTGGGTGCACGACAGGTTTGAACCCCCAGCATATCCATTGGAACCCGATGTCTTTTAATCTTCAGCTGACGGAGGTGTACGGCGGATGGATGGGTGCGTAATGCATAATACACTCATTAATGTAAAAATTTAACTGTAGCTTAAAGGTGTAGATCTGAGTGTTGGTGGTGTTGGGTTGCTGATCTGGGATCAGTCCGTGCTGGTGTTCCACCTTTTCACCCGGCTAGAGGGTGTGGCACTGAAATAATGTGGTTTAAGGGAGCCCTCTCAACTAAGTACCCTGGATCTTCCCTGCTCTAGTCGGTGATGCGTCGGTGATAGTCGGTGGAGTCATGATGCATTAAAGGTTTATAACTCTGTAAAGCTGCTCTGTGACGATGTACGATTGTAAAAAAACGTTATAGAAATAATTTACCTGAACTTGCCTCATTTCCTGGAGGAAATGGTTCTGCTGAAGCTCTGCGGCTTTGACGATTACTGATAGAACCTGGATTTCTCTTGGACCGGCGGTCCTGCAGGACGCCCTCAATGGACTTTCAATAGTTAAATACGGGTCACATGATCACCACATGATCTGTACATTGCTGTCCTACACTGTTGAGGCTCAAGGAGGAGTCCCCTACTGAGTCTTGGTCCTCACAAGGTTTCTTCCATAAAATAGCAACATAACAGGGAGTTTTGTCTTGCTCTTTGGGGGTTTAAAGGTTTATATCTCTGTAAAGCTGCTCTGTGACAATGTGCAATTGTAAAAAATGCTCTATTAATAAATGACTTACTTAAACTTGATCTCTGGCTCCTGGCTGGTGGAGTCAGAGGAACTGAAACCATGTCTTCTTATAGTCTTTCTTTTAAACAGCGGCCCTTACAAAAAATAATAATAATACTTTGAAATTCCTTCCTGTCTGGTTTATTGTAGTAATTTACTTTTCCATTTCTACACACAGATTTTTGATTTCCTGCTGAAAACACAGCGTCTTTATGATTTCATGATTTCTATCTCCGTAGCTGCAACAACAACAAAAAAAATATATATATAAATAATAAATAATAATTGGAAGAAAAAAAAAGATTGAAACCTGAAAGCCAGAATTATCCCAAACAAGTCCCACCTCTGGGTCGCAACCTGAAAATGTGCTAAAAGCTCTCGCACGCTGCTCTGATGGGAGTACAGCTATTCATCTGAGCGATGGACATCAGACAAGACAGTCCCGAGATATAAAAAAAAACAAAAACAAAACGCCGGAAATATGAAATATATGAATCTTTAATGTGAAGCTTTGGTATAATAATACTTAAAAGTGAGAACCATGAGATTAAAGTGTCCTGCTGATGAGTTCTGTTTGCGATAGCCCCCAGGATTGAGGGATTCTGGTTGCCGTGGTAACATTCCATTCCAGCTATTGTGGTGATGTCGCCATGTTCAGTGACGATCCAAATGTAGACAATACTGAAAGTTCTCTTTGATGACATGGTGGTGAACTTCAAAAAAGTTTCCAGTTGATGGAGTTTGGTTCTCAGTAGTATCCTTCAATGATCTTATCTCTTCATTATCTTCTGCATAATCCTCTACTAGGGACTAGGTTTGCAGGGGGGTTCCCCATGTCCATCCAGGGGCTCTGGGCAGATACAGACATATTAGAAATATTAATATATGAATTATTTAATGTGAAGCTTTGCTGGCCCCAAGTATTGAGGGATGCTGGTCGCCATGGTAACGCTTCTCCATTGTGGTGATGTCGCCATCTTCGGTGAAGATCCAAATGATACTGAAAGTTCTCTTTGATGACATGATGCTTGTCATCTCTTGGTAAACTTCAAAAAAGGTTCCAGTTGATGGAGTTTGGTTCTTGATAGTATCCTTCAATGATCTTACCTCAAGTCATTATCTTCTGAGCCTTGGTCCTCACAAGGTTTCGTCCTTGAAATATCAACATAACAGGGAGCTCTGTAAAGCTGCTTTGTGACAATGTACGATTGTAAAAAACACACTATAAATAAATTACCTGAACTTGAACTGCTGGGTCTCAATGGGTCCAAACATTAAGAGGAAAGATGTCTCAAAGTCCATAAACCAGACCATAATTAAGGTTCTCCAGACGTCCACGTGAGGTTAAAAGACCGAACAGCAACTTCAGCAATGGCCATAACTCAGCCGTTTTTGGATGTGACATCTACAAACCTGTTTGCTTCGATTTTGTCCATTCCACTGGTTCCTTAACCTTGACTTTGACCCTGATGTCAGACACCATAATATTTTGGTCCTGGGAGCGGGGAACCGGGTTGATGTTCTTCCAGGGTCGGTAATCCAATGCAGCGCCGCTGATTACAGATGGAAGCGACGCTCAAGATCACAAGAGGCGAAAAGTGGTCCGTAGAAAACAAACCCGAGGAGATCGGATTCATGGCGAGCTGCAAGAACGGACGCGCCGAGGTTGGATTGCCAACCTCAAGCCGAGAAGGACGTGCCTCCATTGTTCCGTTCTGCTGTTAATGTTCTGTGCTGAGAGAGAATGCTCAAGTCATTATCTTCTGAGCCTCGGTCCTCACAAGGTTTCTTCCATAAAATATCAACATAACAGGGAGTTTTGTCTTGCCGCTGTCTCGCTCTTTGGGGGTTTGAAGGGTCATAACTCTTTAAAGCTGCTTTGTGACAATGTATGATTGTAAAAAATGCTCTATAAATAAATTATCTGAACTTTTGAGGTGTTGGGTCTCAATGGGACCAAACATTAAGAGTAAACATGTCCTAAAGTCCACAACAAAGAACATAATTAAGGTTCTCCAGACTGTGGCGGCACATCGCACCGAGGTTAGATTGCCAAAGAGGCCTCGGGCCAACCTCATGCCGAGAAGGACGTGCCTCCATTGTTGAAGTTCTATGCTAAGAGGGAATGCTCTTCAGATACACTTTATTTTCTCATTCGGTTCCGCAAATCAGCTCTCGTTGTAATTAGGATTAAAAAAAAACAATATTAGATCTTGGCGTGTGTGTGTGTGTGTGTGTATGTGGAGGAAAGATGCGGTGGTGGATGTGGACATTACATTACATGGACATTATTTTATCCTCTGCTAGGACAGGGGGTTATTATCTGGGGTGGGGGGATATGGGTTCGAGTATACCCACCTTCATTACGTCAACCCATTCATTATCTTCCGCTTTATCCTCTACTAGGGTGACGGGGGGTGTCGAGGAGAACATTTAAGGTGCTGGGCAGATACACCCAGGACAGGACGCCAATCTATTGCTGGGCACACACTCACTCACACAGACACAATCTATATGGGGCAATTAGAGGAAGTATTTTGACCTTGATCCATGTTTTTGGACTGTGGGAGAACTTGGAGAACTTGGAGGAAACACATGCGGACACGGGGAGAACATGGAAACTCCACCCAGATTGGGATTTAAACCAGGAATCCCTAGAGCTGAGAGGAAAACATGCTAACCACTAAGCCACCGTGCCACCCATCATGACATTATGACATCATCCATCCATTATCTTCCACTTTATCCAGTACTAGGGTCACTTTTCGGGCACTGGGCATATACACCCAGGACAAGATGCCAATCTATCGCTGTACACACACTCTATATGGGGCAATTTGGAGAATTCAATTCTCCAGCCAGATTGGGATTCGAACCGGGAATCCCCAGCGATAGCTGTGTACACGTCATCCAATTGGCATCAGTGGAACTGAGACTTGAACCGGGGACCTTCGGATCACGAGGCTGATTCTTTAACTTCGGATCTACGGCTGCTTTCCGTTCTGTCTTCATGACGCCCCTCCATCTCTCTCCACCGTCCGAATTCGGCCGAAATATGCTTTTGATGTATTTGGGGAGAACATACAAATCACTGCTGCCAGTTCATCTAAGCTTCTACGATTGAAGCAACGAGAACAGATCACGATCGGAGTTAAAAAAAAAAGAACATGAAGAAGACGCGGATCAAAGTGGGTTTGATCTGACAGGACGACGGGAACCCGGTTCTCTGAGAACCTCACACTGGAATTTGTTTCCACTGGAATGTGTGTGTGTGTGTGTGTGTGTGTGTGTGTATGTGTGTTAGTGTATGTGTATATGTGTTAGTGTATGTGTATATTTGTATATGTGTCTGTATGTGTGTGTTTGTGTGTGTGTATGTATGTGTGTATGTGTATATGCGTCTGTATGTGTATGTACATGTGTGCATGTGTGTGTGTGTGTTTGTGTGTGTGTATATGTGTATATGTGTGTGTGTGTGTGTGTGTGTGTGTGTGTGTGTGTGTGTGAGGGGTTCCATCAGCATTTATTCCGACTCAAACCACCGTTTCCCAGGAGGCTCAGACCTCAGTGGGATTTGTGCTATTCAACTCAACAAGTCACGTGGCGGGTTCCTTGTTGCGGTTCCTCGTGGGGGTTCCTCGTGGCGGTTCCTTGTGGCGGGTTCCTCGTGGCGGTTTCCTCGTAGTGGGTTCCTCGTTGCGGTTCCTTGTTGCAGTTCCTCGTTGCGGTTCCTTGTTGCAGTTCCTCGTTGCGGTTCCTCGTGGCGGGTTCCTCGTGGCGAGTTCCTCGTGGTGGGTTCCTCGTTGCGGTTCCTCGTGGGTGGGGTTCCACCGGTTCTGCTCATTCGGTCACTTGTTTTTTTGTCAGACTTTCTGTCTCTCTCTCGCGCTTTTTCTTTCTATTTTGCCAACTTTCTCTCTCTCTCTCTCTTTCTTTCTCTCTCTCTCACTCACTTTTTCAATTTCGAATTTATTCTCTTTTTTTTATCTATTGTACTCTCTCTCACTCTTTATCTTTTAATTTTCATTGCTCTCTCTCTCTCTCTCTGTCCTTTACTCTCTTTCTCTCTCTCTCTGTCTCCCTCTCTCTCTCACTTTCTCAATTTCGTATTTATTCAACTTTGTTTTTGATCTCTTTCTCACCCCCGATTTGCTCGCTTCTCTCTTGCTCTCTCATTTACTTCTTTCGCTCGACCCTTTCTTGCTCTATCATTACTTCCCCATTCTCTTTTTCTCACTCCTCCTTTCACTTGTCATTCTCTCTCGTCCTCTCTCTCTCATTTACTTCCCCCATTCTCTCAATTACTTCTTATTCTCTCTCTCCCTCTCTCGCTCTCATTTGCTCCTCCATTCTCTCTCTTGTCCTCTCTCTCATTTACTTCTTTATTCTCTCCCTTTTTCACTTCTAATTCTCTCTCTCCCTCTCTCTCTCTCATTTAGTTCTTCATTCTCTCTCTCACCCCCCCGTTTATAGATGGAGTATGTAGACGGAGCGACCCGCGGCTCGGTGGCGTGATGCAGCTTCTCCGTTTTTATTGAATTTTCTTTGATGTTCTTTGAGAAATAGCTGGATGAAGTGAACCTGAACACTGGTGCGTAACTGAAGGGTATTCGTCTGGCGATGCCGTCCGACTGAAACGTGCGTTTATTATCCGCCGCGTTCTTCGGCTTTGGGTCAGGAACGCAGCGTTAGCATCTTTTAGCTTTAATTACAGTGCGGTTCCGTATGAAATCGATACACCACAGATCTGATTAGATGATCTGGGAAGTCTTTAATAAGAAAAAGCTGAAAGCCTGTTCTACAGAGTTCTCTGCTGATGGAGGTTCTCACGCTTACATTCCTGCACTTCATTACGCTTTGTTGGTTTGACCTTTTAAATAATCAATGTTTTTTTTTTTATTAAACAGTGAACGTTGGCAGGGTTCCTGTATGTTCTAGAATCGAATCGGGAATGGCTGTTAAAGGAGAATGTTTATTGAGTATCTGAGAGCATCACACCATTACTCCAATGGTTCCTCTATGGGTAGAACGGTACCCCGGTGCTTAGAACCAGATATCATATGGATGGGGTCCACATCACCCCTGGCCCACTAGACCACCACACTGAGCCAAACTTTATTGCGGCCCAAATGTCCTGAAACACACCTGTATCACCTGTGATGTACCCTTAACCATCAATTGGGATACTTGTAAGTCGTTTACCAGATGTGCGTCACCTGCTGACACCTCACTGCCAGAGGTGGCCTACATGTTCCAAAACACATCTGGCTGCCCATTTTTGGCTGAGGCGTGGCCCTACTCCAGTGTGTAACTGGGTTTGCCCAAACTTCCTCATGTAGGCCAATTGTAAACTTGGGATGTGGGGCGACCAAAGTAATGTTTGAGGTTTCTGTCAATGTGGGGCGACCAAAGTAATGTTTGAGGTTTCTGTCAATGTGGGTCTCCTCCCAGCTGGACTTGCCTGAAACACCTTCCTGGGTAGGCGCCCAGGAGGCAACATGGAGGAGTCGCCACTTGTATCGCCCATGTCGGCCGCTTGTATTGGCCATCTTGTTCTTTCGCTTATCACCCAACGCTCATGAACCATACGTAAGGATAGGAACGACTTGGTAAATGGAGAACCTTGCCTTATGGCTTAGCTCCTTTTTCACCACAACAGTCCGGTATGGAGTCCACATCACTTCTGACACCGCCCCCATCCACCTGTCAATCTCCCACTCCATCTTACCACCACTTGTGAACAAGACCTCGAGATCCTTCAAATCCTTACCCAGCGCTCATGAACAATAGGTGAGGATAGGAACGTAGATTGCCTGGAGAACCTTGTCTTATGGCTTAGCTCCTTTTTCACCACAACAAACTGCATCACTGCTGACCCCGCCCCCATCTTCCTGTCAATCTACCAATCCATCTTGCAATCACTCATGAATAAGACCCCGAGATCCTTCAACTCCTTACCCAATGCTCAAGAACCATAGGTGAGGATCGACTGGTAAATCGAGAACCTATTTCACCATAATAGACCGCTGACCCTGCCCCCATCCGCCTGTCAATCTTACGCTCCATCTTCCCATCACTCGTGAACACGACCCCGAGATCCTTCAACTCCTTACCCAATGCTCAAGAACCATAGGTGAGGATAGAGACGTAGATCGACTGGTAAATCCAGAACCTTTTTCACCATAACAGACCGCATCACTGCTGACCCTGCCCCCATCCGCCTGTCAATCTCACGCTCCATCTTCCCATCACTCGTGAACACAACCCCGAGATCCTTCAACTTCTCCACTCGAGGCACGACCTCCTCCCTGACCCACAGACCCTGAGACAACTCTGCACCCTTTTCCGACTGAGAACCATAACCCATGATCTGGAGGTGCTGATTCTTATCCCGGTCTTTCCATTTCTGTAACCATAAGCCAGACCTGCATTCCGGCGACGTAGCAAACCACTCAACCATTCCACAGCGTAGCGGTTGAACTTGCCGTGGCCACCTTTAAACCTGTTACCACTTTATGAATACGAACCTCATCAGCGCTTCACAATATTGACCCGAGGCGCGGCAGCCGATCGGCGCGCCGTTGTGCGGCCGACTCTCCGCCGCGCTCGCGTCATTGATTATGCGGTCGGTAAAGCAGAAAGACCCGAACGGAGAAGCGAGCTGTCACGCTGACCTTGCTCTGATTGCCGTGCACTCGCTCACCCCCGAGATTTAATCAGCTGCAGAGCGCTGACGTCTTCACCGTTTAGGACGGCTATGAGTCGCCAGGGGAGGGGGGGCGATGGAAGAGAAGGGAAGGGAAAGGTCCGTCAGGCGTCTCAACCATAACGCGAGCCGTCAGGCCCGAGCCGAAAGCCTTGGTTTGAGGTAAGATCGGAGAAGCTGCTATCGGTGTAATCTCTTAGAGTAATGCTTTGTTGTTGTTGCCATCAGCTTTGATCAGATGCATTGTGGGTCGGGTTGGGGTTGATTAAAATGCTGCTGTGAGGTTCCAGACTCTATGAGTGGATGCGTTTATGATACTGGCCTGATTCGGTCTGTGTTCTGTGATGTCGTCATCTAGGGGGGTGGATGCAGTACGCTCCATACGCAGCCGAGATTAATCATTTTAAACTGTGCTGAGGACTAAGCCCTGGCAGGGCGGGGCGGGGCAGGATGAGGCAAGGCGTGGTGGGGCAATGCCCTAAACATACCTTTTACCCTAGGTATCGCCAATTGCTTTTTACAACACCTCACACCAGGTGCCAACTTTTTTGGTGCCTGACAATTTTAGCTAACTGTGCTGAGCAATCAGCCCTGTGGTGGAGCAGGGCAGGGCGGGGACGACAGGGCAAGACAGGGTGAGGCAGGGCAAGGCGGGGCGAGGTGTGGTGGGGCAATGCCCTAAACTTACCTCTTACCCTAGGTGTTGCCTTGTTTGGCGCCTCTCAATTTGAGCTTACTGTGCTAACCATTCAGCCTTGAGGTGGGGCGAGGTAGGACGGTGTGAGACAGGGTGGGGCGGGGCGGATCAATGCCCTAAACCTACCTCTTATCCTAGTTGTTGCCAATTGCTTTCCACAACCAGGTGCCACTTCCAACTTTTTTGGTGCCCAACAACTTGAGCTAACTGTGCTGACCATTCAGCCCCGAGGCAGGGCGGGACAGGGCGGTAACAGGGCAAGGTGGGGTGTGGCGGGGTGTTGAAGGGTGGGTTAATGCCCTAAACCTATCTCTTACCCTAGGGGTTGCCAATTGCTTTTCACAACCAGGTGCAACATCCAACATGTTTGACGCCCAACAATTTGAGCTAACTGTGCTGACCCTTCAGTCCTGAGGTGGGGCAGGACAGGGTGGGGCAAGGTGGGGTGAGGCAGGATGGGGTGGGGCAGGGCATTGCCCTTAACCTCGCTCTTACCCTAGGTTTTGCCAATTGCTTTCCACAACCAGGTGCCAGTTCCAACTTTTTTGGCGCCCAACAATTTAAGCTAACTGCGAACCATTCAGCCCTGAGTCCGGCCGGGTGGGGCGGGGCAATGCCCTAACCTCTTAACCTAGGTGTTGCCAATTGCTTTCCACAACCAGGTACCACTTACAACTTCTTTGCTGTCTAACAATTTGAGCTAACTGTGCTGACCATTCAGCCCCGAGGTAGTCCCGAGGCAGGACAGGGCGTGGCGGGACTGTTCTAAATTGCCCTATATAGTGTCCCCCCTCCTCCCCACAACTAGTAGAAGATTAAGCAGAAGATGATAAAGGATGTATGGATGGTTCCTTAGATCATTTTTAAAGAATCGCCAGCCGTGGAGCTCCTCATCCTCCATGGCCTCCACCAGATGTGGCCCAGACTCTGCCTTCGCAATGCTCACTGCACATCTGCCATTAGTGACATCACTGGGCGTTCCAAATCACGGGTGTTCTGTATTCATACGGTGCTCGCTGTGATCATGACCCTGTGGGATCATTATTTTAACTCCTGCCGGGCAGCAGATGGATCTCTGGAGGTTTTATTTATCTTTTTATTCTTACAGAATTATTAACTGCTATGTAAACACGAGGGGAGCGTTTTTACGCCCGCTGTTCCTCTGTCTCATCTTGGCTGTGTTTGTAAAGGTCACCGATGCCGTGGCTTCAAAGTCCTGTTTACATTCATGGTTCTTCTTAAGATCTTTAATGTTCCAGTTCTGCGTTTCTAACTCTGTTGCCTCCACCGTCCGAGTAGCTGCAGCTACGCATTGCAAGGAAAATGCCTGATCACCTCTTTTCTCCGTGCCAGAGGAGCCAGAGGCAGGGTTCTGCAGGAGATATCCCAGCCCTTATTGGACAAACATAAGGGACAGGTAATAAAACCACATTCATACCAACACATTAATACCTATGGATAGTTTAGAACAGAAGTTACAATAGAGGTTAAGCAGTTGTGGGCTTGGGGGTTAAGGAACCAGCCTTGCGACCTGAAGGTCCCTGGTTCAATTCCCGGTCCCACCAGGTACTATGGCTGAAGTGCCCTTGAGCAAGGCGCCTAACCCTAATTGTTCCCTGAGTGCCGTGTACAGGGCTGCCCATCGCTCCGGGAATGTATGTTCATTCAGTGTGTGTGTGTGTGTGTGTGTGTGTGTGTGTGTGTGTGTTACAGGAGTGGAAGACACACTCCTCTGTCGCTGTCGGCAAAATAGATCTTCATTATTTTATCAAACTGCAGGTTCTTAAGGAAACTTACATGGACATAGGGAGAACATGCAAATCATACGGGAATGACGCTATCAATTCACCCTTATAAACAAAAACCCAGCCAGGTATAGCTGTTTTTGGTAAGGAATGTTAATACTTAACAAACAGTCGGGGAAGTCTCCGGGTTCTCTGGTTTCCTCCCACAGACCAAAAACATGGATCAAGGTCAATTGACTTCTCCAAATTGGCCCATATAGAGTGTGTGTGTGAGAGAGTGTGTGTCCAGTGATAGATTGCCCCCCTGTCCTGGGTGTATCTGCCCAGCGCCCGAAAGTTCGCCCCTGGATGGGCATAAGGAACCGCCCCACGACCCTCCATCCATCCTTCCATTATCTTCCGTTTCAACCTCTACTAGGGTCGCGAAGGAGTTCCACATGCCCATCCAGTGGAGAACATTTCAGGCGCTGGGCAGATACACCCAGGACAGGGCGCCAATCCATCGCTGGGCACAAACTCATGACCCTAGTGGAGGATAAAGTGGAAGATAATGGATGGATGGACCGATGATGATGAAATGGAACTCATAACCCAGCAGAACCAGGGATCTAGAGGGGGACCGCATACAGGTATCGGGTGGAGACGGCTCTGAGACGGCGCTCCGTTGTTAAGCGCTCTAAATAAATCAATGCACTTAAATTTGAACGAATGAGCTCTAATATAACCCATCAGTCAGAGGAAGTGAATCAGGACTCCGACTGCATTGCCTTGCAAATCATTCAGAGTCTTTTTTTTCCAGAGATGGAGGAATTGGGCATTAGATAAAAGATCTAAATGCCCGTTCCCCCGCCGGATGAGACGGAACATGACAGCGGCGCGACTCAGAGGGCACATTTGGATTGGGGTAAAAAATAAGGGAAAACTGTATAATGGAGCCTCATCCTTAACGATACGCCTGACGCTAATGACTTACTGGCAGACAAGCCATCAATGAAGCGGGACCGTCGGGTTCTAAAGCCCGCTCCTCTGCTCCTGCCCCATAAACTGTGGTCTGGAACTTTAGACGGAGAACGAATAATTAAACGGAACATAAAGTTCAGACATTAGTCTGGTTCTAAACCTCTGTGTATTTTACGGATAGTCGTCAATGCGTTGTATAAGATGCTGCTTAATCCTACTAGGGTAGCGCGGGGGGGTCCCCGATGCCCATCCGGGTGGGGGGGTTCCCTATGCCCATTCAGGAGAGAAAGTTTCAGGTTCTGGGCAGATACACCCAGAACAGGGTGCCAATCCATCGCTGGGCACACTCACCCACACATGCAATATAGGGGCAATTTACCGCTGCCAATTCACCTTGAACCCATGTTTTTGAACTGTGGGAGGAAACCGGAGAACCTGGAGGAAACTCAAACAGGCATGGGGAGAACATGCAAACTCCACCCAGATCCATTATCATCATCAATACCATTATAATTATCATCAATCTTCATCATCATTATCATCATCACTACACTTCTATAGGGGCAATTTACCTCAGCCAATCTACCTTAAATCCATGTTTTTGAACTGTAGGAGGAAACCCAAAAAAGGGAGAACATGCAAAATCCACCCAGATTGTCCACACCCTTACGTTCCTCCACACACCTACATTCCCCACACCCCTACCACACGTTCCTCCACACCCCTACGTTCCTCCACACCCCTACCACACTTACATCCACACTCCTACGGTCCTCCACAACCCACCAGAAGTTCCTCCACACCCCTACCACACGTTCCTCCAACCCCTTACGATCCTCCACACCCCTACCACACCTTTCTCCAAACCCTTACGTTCCTCCACACCCCTACCACACATTCCTCCAACCTCTTTTGTTCCACAACCTCTTACGTTCCTCCACACCTCTACCACACGTTCCTCCACACCCCGACCACACATACATCCACACCCTTACGTTCTTCCACACCCTATAACAAGTTTCTCCACAGCACTACCACACGTTCCTCAAGACCCCTACCACACGTTCCTCCACACTCCTACGTTCCTCCACACCCCTACCACACATTCCTCCACACCCTTACGTTCCTCTTCACCCCTACCACACGTTCCTCCACATTCCTATGTTTCTCTACACCACTCCACACCCTTACGTTCCTGCACACCCTGACCATACATTCCTCTACACTCCTACGTTCCTCCACAACCCACCTCAAGTTCCTCCATATCCTTTACGTTCTTCCACACCCCACCAGACGTTCCTCCACACTCATATTGTTCCTCCCGACCTCTACCACACATTCCTCCAGACCCCTACCACCACACGTTTTTCCAGACCCCTACCACACATTCCTCCACACCCCTATGTTCCTCCAGACCCTACCACACGTTTCTCCACACTCCTACATTTCTCCACACCCCTACCACACGTTCCTTAACACTGATATGTGTTTCTCCACACCCCTATCACACGTTCCTCCACACTTCTATGTTCCTCCACACCCCTATCACACGTTCCTCCACACTCCTATGTTCCTCCACACCCCTACCACACGTTCCTCCACACTCCTATGTTCCTCCAAACCCCTACCACACGTTTCTCCACAACCTACCACAAGTTCCTCCACACCACTACCACACGTTTCTCCAGACCCCTATTACACATTCCTCCACACTCCTATGTTCCTCCACACCCCCACTACACGTTCCTCCACACCCTTATGTTCCTTTACACCCCTACCGCAGAGACCCTTTCATACTCCCGTGCCTGACCTCTCTGATCCGCCTCTGGATGAAAGGACCCACCGTCTTTAAAGAACCAACGGATGTAATTTGTTCCATGCGTGTTCCGATTGTACGTCCTTAGTCCCCTGGAACCCCCTCGACTCAGAATCACGGCTAGAACCCGTCTCCTTTGTCGTGGACTCGCAACCAATGTGTAAGACTCGACGACAAAAAAAAAAAGAAAAAACAACCTCACAAAGCCTGAGGCATTCAGCCTCCAACGGTCCGCCGGCTGCACTATTAGCCTTGAAAGCTTTTTGGTGTGAATTGAAGCCCTGAGCTGTTTGTGGCCTGAATGGGAAAGGGTTTGTACGGCGAGCGCCTTGATGAGCGCCGAGTCCGCAGCACTAAGTGAAATGCCGACGCGAGGCATCTCCGGTATGCCGGTTGACTTCCTTCATTCATACGCGGTCCAGACCAATGCACTCATGCATATTTAAAAAGACCTGCCGACAAGAACGTGCGACAAACAGGTTCTTTAGCGAGTGCTTTAATTACGTGTGTGGTCGTTTGCAAATGAATTATGTTTTGTTAGGGTTTTTTCCGCCGTTTCTCTGGCGCTCTGGCAAAGCAATTGACTTCTCTGAATGCGGCCACATCAGCCATGACTGCACAAAAGCAGCGATGTGAAGTCTGATGAACGGAGAATGGAGAACCAAATGAGCTACAAAAACGACGGAACATATTTTTAAAAACAGAGAGTTTAATGAAGGGAGTCACCTTGAGAGTTAAAATCCATTATCTTCCGCTTTATACTGAACTAGGGCCATGGGGGGGGGGGGGTTCCCACCTACCCATCCAGGGGAGAATATGGGGCTATACGGGGCAATTTGGAGAATTCAATTGACCTTGATCCATGTTTTTGGACTGTGGGAGGAAACTGGAGAACCCGGAGGAAACCCACACGGACACGTGGAGAAGATGGAAACTCCACCTAGATTGGGATTCGAACCTGAAACCCCACTGCTGAGAGGAGAACATGCCAACCACTAAGTTACCGTGCCTCTTATGCCATCATCCATCCATTGTCTTCTGCTTCATCCTATATTAGGGTTGTGGACGGGCTTCCTCATGCCCATGCAACATTTCGGGTGCTGGGCAGGACAGGACACCATCTATCACTGGATACACACTCACACACACACTCTATATGGGACAATTTGGAGAATTCAATTAAACTTGATCCATGTTTTTGGACTGTGGATGGACACGGGGAAAACATGGAAACTCCACCCAGATTGGGATTCGAACCGGGAATCCCCAGCCCAGAGAGGAGAACATGCCAACCACTAAGCCACCATGCCACCCCCATTCTACCATAGTTCCACTAATGTTCTGTATTGATGTTAATATTTAAAAATAGGTGTTGACGATGTGACGAGCATCAAACCCCTAAAATACAGAGAGGCACGGACTTTTTTTCGGGAGTGTTAGTTTAAAAAAACGGCCCAGTTTTATTACCAAAAAAATTATAAACATTGTTTTTTCGTTCTCTTGTGTTCTCAATTTCTTCCCCAAACCCTTCGCACTCCAGGCGCGTTTCCCTGAACCTGACGCTGATCTAACGCTATAAAATTTCTTCACTTAAGGCCTCCTCACAATGGCATTAAGCCATTCCGAATGCTAAAAGTGTCCCGGAATGCGGTTAGTGCGGAGCCAGGTGCTATACGGTTTCAGCGCGGCAGCGGGATCCGGGTAACGAGATTGGATTTTAAAGCGAGCGGAGACAGCGAGTGCGACTGATTGAGTTATCTCGAAAAAAAAAGAAAAAAAAAACACGGGCAGGTGTCAATGACACCCTCCCAGCCATCTGGAGCAGGCGGGGTCAAAGTGGAGCCTCCGGTGGCAGCGGCGGGCGGCGCGGCGTGCGCGAGGCCCAGAAAGATAGGCGATAAATATGCTTAAATCCAATCCGATAGCCCTCGTGTGTGTGTGTGTGTTTGAAAAAGTGTGAGATCTTGCTTTCATCAGTTGTAATGGGCTGAATGCTGTCCGCTGGAGAACCTCAGAACTGCGCAAATCAATAGCAGTGAATATAAAGCGTTCCAGAAAGCTTTATGGGAATGAGGCCCGGTTCGGCGCGCTGGGCGTTTCGTCGACGGCGTCTCGTCTTCTGAGAGATGGGGAATTAAAATCGAGACTCGAGAAAGCGATCGATGCCCCCTCGGTGCTCCCGCCGTCAGCGTGGACGAACAGGCAGGGGTACACTGGAAAACATTCAGATTTGGGGCTTTCAACGGTCAGATTGCTGACTCGGGGGGCCATGCCCGTTTGAGTCTGAACCGTGAGTGTGGAGGTCATGGGTCCTCCACGCCGTCACGGATAAGCGCAGGGACTTTGCCGGGATTCAGACGCCACGCCGTCTCACGGACAGCTTCCAAAATACTTAAGCATGAGCCACGCTTTCTTCACAACAAAACTGACAGAGGGACGGCAGAGGAATGATGGAGGAACAGCTGAGGAACGGTAAAGAAACAGTGGAGGAACGGCGGAGGAATGACGGAGAAATGATGGAATAATGGTGGAGAAACGGTGAAGGAACTGAGGTGGAATGACAGAGAAACGACGAAGAGACAAAGGAGGAATGATGATGAAACGACAAAACACTGGCAGAGGAACGATGGAGGAACAGCAGAGAAACAGTGGAGGAAGGATAATGGACAACAGAGGAACGACAAAGGAATAGCAGAGGAACGATGGAAGAACGGCTAAAGAACGGTAAAGAAACAATGGAGGAATGACTGAGAAATAACAGAGAAACGACAGAGAAACGACAGATGGACGACGGAGGAATGGCAGAGGAACAGCGAAGGAACGACGGAGGAATGGCAGAGGAACAGCGAAGGAACAACGGAGGAATGGCAGAGGAACAGCGGAGGAACGACGCAGGAATGGCAAAGGAACAGCGGAGGAATGGCAGAGGAACAGCGAAGGAATGACGCAGGAATGGCAAAGGAACAGCGGAGGAATGGCAGAGGAACAGCGGAGGAACGACGCAGGAATGGCAAAGGAACAGCGGAGGAATGGCAGAGGAACAGCGGAGGAACGACGCAGGAATGGCAAAGGAACGGCAGGGGAACGGTAAGGAAACAATAGAGGAACATGACAAAGGAATGATGGAGGAACAACGGAGGAACGGCAGAGGAACGGCAGAGGAACGGTGGAGGAACTGCGGTGGAATGACAGAGAAACAACAGAGGAACAGTGGAGGAACGATGATAGAACGACAGAGGAACAACGAAGGAACCTTCCGCTCTGGAGCGTATGCTGCACCCAAAGACACATTTATCCTCTCTCACTTACAGACACAGCGATCAGGCCACGCCCCTGTGTATTACGGATAATCACATGGTCAGCGTGCATGCTCGTTCCGGCAGGCGTGGCCTTGGTATCTGACCATGGCAGGCCACGCCTGCCGGAACGAGCATGCACGCTGACCATGTGATTGCCATGAGGTCACAACTCCATTAAACGCCAAGACATTCCCTTATTGAAAGTGCAGTCTGGCAGAGAGGGCAAAGGGTGGAACGGTGGAGGATTAGAGAGAGAGTGCGAGAGAGAGAGAGAGAGAGAGAGAGAGAGAGAGAGAGAGGGTGGGATTAATGGAGTTAGGCAGCTGTGTTTTATGTCTCAGTGTTCATCTTGCCGGAGCTGACAGTGGACCCGCTGTAAATTAGACAGTAATCAAGGTGGCCTCACCGTCGCCATCTGTGTGTGTCATGGCATGGTGTGTGTGTGTGTGTGTGTGTGTGGCCGTGGAGGTTCCGGCATGGCCTTGAGTGTTTGTGCGAGAGCATTGCTGAATTATCCTGGAGACAATAAATCATACACACAGTGAGGCCACCGTTCGCCGTCTTAAGTACACTCCACCACTTCACTCGCTCTCCAGCCTCCACCCCGACCCCCGGCCACCGGCGGCACCTGGGTTTGAATCTGTCGTTGATTGGTTTCAATCAACGACAGGGATCTGTTTGCCTATATTTTTTTTTTTCTCCCTCGGGCCCTTGGCTCCACCAGGACGAATTGTTTATGATGTCATGTGACCTGGAAGAATCCCAAAGCGCCCCCTTTCCCCTCCGGTCATGTAACGGCACGGAACGCCGCCATTTCGCTATCAGGGCCTTCGCATCACGTCGTGGGACGGCGTCCCGTCCGCTGGAATACCAACAAGACACGGACGTCTGGGGACAAGAATGAAGGTTGCTTCATCCTCTACTAGGGTCACGGGGAGGTTCCCCATGCCCATCCAGGGGAGAACGTTTCGGGCGCTGGGCAGTTACACACAGAACAGGGGGGCAATCTATCACTGGAAACACACTGACTCACAAAGACACACTCTATATGGGGCAATTTGGAGAGCTCAATTGAACTTGATATATGTTTTTGGACTGTGGAAGAAAACCGGAAAACTCGGAGGAAACCCATGCAGATTGGGATTCAAACAGGGAATCCCCAGCACTAAGAGGAGAACATGCCAAACAATAAGGCACCGTGCCACCCTAACATTATAAGTTCCATCCATCCATTATCTTCCGCTTTATCCTCTACTAGGGCCGCAGGGGGTTCCCCATGTCCATCCAGGGCAGAACGTTTCAGGCGCTGGACAGAGACACCCAGGACAGGACGCCAATCTATCGCCGGGCAGACTTCAACCCATTGACACCATTGAGTTATGGTCGTGTCCTGTCACTATGGCTGTGATTTACCCGGTGTCTTCTGTATTAAAGACTACTCTTAAGTCTTTTACAGTTTGGCTGATCGTAACACAGCTGTTGTGACGTCATAAAATCTTCTCATATCCATTTAACTCCTCATGACCTTTTAGTGAGCGACAGGTAAAGGTTGTAATGATACACAGAGGGCAGACGAAAGGAAACACAGATCTACTCAACAGGGTGTTGGACTGTCGAAGGAACTAAAGCCAAAGGAACCCATGCAGATATGAGAAGAACCAAAAATCCACCCAGGAACCTCCTGGAACCTTCTTGCTGAAAGCTTAAACCACTAACTTCTAGTTTAATGATATTTAAGAGATCCATATTCTCGCGTTAGAACTGGATGGTTCCAGCTCTGGATCCTGTTGCCTCCTGATCAAGGATAGGGGGATCCATAATCTTCTTTGACTGTAGATAATTGACGCGCAAGGAACCTTCTTGCCTCTTGGAACCTTCTTGCTGAAAGCCTGAACCACTAACTTCTAACTTAATGATAATTAAGAGATCCATATTCTCGTGTTAGAACTTGGATGGTTCCGATTGTAGTTCCTATTGCCTCCTGATCAAGGATACAGGGATCCAGAATCTGCTTTGGTTGTCGATAATTTACGCAAAAGGAACCTTCTTGCCTCCTGGAACCTTTCTGGATGAAGGCCCGAACCACCAACTTTTAACTTAATGGTAATTAAGAGATCTACATTCTTGTGTTAGGACCAGAACTTGGATGGTTCCAGCTCTCTGGTTCCTGTTGCCTCCTGATCAAGGATACAGGGATCCAAAATCGGCTTTGGTTGTAGACAATTGACGCACAAGGAACATTCTTGCCTCCTGGAACCTTCTTGCTGAAATCCCAAAACAAAATAATTAGGAGATCCATATTCTATCCATGGTTCCAGCTGTAGTTCTTGTCGCCTCCTGACGGTGGACCGGATCGATGGTATGATGTAACGAGCACGGGTCTCATGGGCTAATTGCAGTGTGTGTAAAACCATCGGAACATCAATATGAGGTTCGGTAATGGTCGCGGAACACGGTACATAAACACGTAGGTGAACCAGGTAGGCGTGCGCCGTACGCCGCGGTTCCGTGCGTTCGCTTCGTCGCCTCCATTAGCCGTTCCTGATTGTGATGTTCTCTACGTCACTGGTGAATAATAAGGGCAGGAATTCAGGGTGAAATAAATGAATGCAAATTGCCCTCCGTGGTCAATCGGATCCAACCGCAAAGAGCCGCTTGCCATCCAGCCGCGACGCCGACCGCCGGCGTTCATCCGTACGCCGTCGTGAGGAATTCACCTGAAGCTAAATTAGAACCCAACGGTTTGGTGAAGATCCACTAATTCAGGATTAGAACCGAAGCTCTTAAGGTTGATGAGATTCCTGCACACACAATTAGTCAATGTTCTGCAGTTCATTTCGTTCATTCCCTCTTGCGGTTCTGCCCTGCACACACACACACACACACACACACACACACACACACACACACACACACACACACACACATACGCTCAGAGAGGCCTGCTGGGGTTTTCGGGCCGAGCCATTGATAGAACCCTGAATGAGAGGCTCGTCAGTTTAATGAGCGTCCTCAGGTTCATGAGTGGGTCGTTAGCACGGAACTCTTCTGTAATCTATATACAGTATAAAGTCGAAGTGTGTGTGTGTGTGTGTGTGTGTGTGTGTGTGTGTGTGTCTGTGTGTGCTTCGAATTTTAAATTACATTCACATTGACATTCGGTGGTGGCACGGTGGCTGAGTGGTTGGCAGACTCCCAATCTGAGTGGAGTTTGCATGTTCTCCCCGTGTTCGCGTGGGTTTCCTCTGGGTTCTCGGGTTTCCTCCCACAGTCTAAAAAACATGGCTCGAGGTCAATTGAATGCTCCAAATTGCCACATATAGAGTGTGTCTGTGTGAGTAAAGTGTGTGTCCAGTGATAGATTGGCGTCCTGTCCTGGGTGTATCTGCCCAGCGCCCGAAACGTTCTCCTCTGGATGGGCATGGGGAACCCCTCCCCTTTGACCGTAGTTGAGAATAAAGCTAAAGATAATGGATGAATGGATGGATGGATGCACACAAACTCACATAGACAAACACAATCTGTATGAGGCAATTTGGAGCATGTTTTTGGACCCCACGTGGACACGGGGAGAACATGGAAACTCCACCCAGATTGGGATCCGAACCTGGATCCCAAGCGCTGAGAGGAGAACGTGCCAACCACTAAGCCACCGTGCCGCCCACCGGATGCAAATCCATCCATCCATTACTTTCCACTATATAATGTAGTAGGGTGGGGAGGGTGGATGTTGGTGCAGATGAGTGTGTTCCACGGGAGACCTGGAAGGACAGGTGAGGGTCTTCCACGGCTGACTGAAGGAGGCGAGAGGGTTATTAGAGCGTACTGTCCCTGCCTGTTAGATCACACACAAGTGAGTCTTAGTGCCAGGGGCCACCTGGGGAACAGGTGCAGCTAAAGCCTCATCTTTTACCCAGCAAACATGTCCCGTGGGCGTGTGTGTGTGTGTGCGTGTGTCTTGGTGTCCGTCCTTCCTGAAGTATGAAACTATTTGCTCCGATTCCACATGAGTGCGCGGAACCGAGGCCGAAATAAGAACAGATTTACAACATGACCCCGGACATGATAACAACTGTGGACACAAGCGCAAAGGTGTCCGACACCTCCACAAGGATGGGGGGTGCCACAGCGCGAGTACAGTAATGCTCTGAGTGATGCGTGGTTGTTGGCAACCGACGGGGTTGATATAAGTAACTATAAGAAAGTTTATGAAATGTAAATGAAATGTTTGTTGCACAGACCCAGTGGTGGAATTAAAAAAATAAAAAATAAAGAAATAAATTTAAATATTAGATTACAGAAAAAAAGAAATAATATTAATAAAAATTTTATAAAATAAATATATAATTAAATATAGCAGTATATAGCATATAATCGGCGGCACGGTGGCTTAGTGGTTAGCACGTTTGCCTCTCAGCTCTAGGGATTCCCGGTTCAAATATCCATCTGGGTGAAGTTTCCATGTTCTCCGCGTGTCCACGTTGGTTTCCTCCGGGTTCTCCGGTTTCCTCCCACAGTCCAAAAACATGGATCAAGTCAATTGAGTTCTCCAAATTGCCCCATATAGAGTGTGTCTGTGTGAGTGAGTGTGTGCCCAGCGATGGATTGACGCCCTGTCCTGGGTCTTTCTGCCCAGCGCCCAAAATTTTCTCCCCTGGATGGGCATGGGGAACCCCACCGCGACTCTAACAGAGGATAAAGTGGAAGATAATGAATGAATGAATGAATGAATGAGTATATAGTATAAATATAAATATAGTATATATAATATAAATATAAGTGTATAAATTATATAAAGTATATAATTGTTGTAAATAATGTAAACATATAAATATATTAGGAATATATATATTTTTTATATATAGCAGTAGATAGTAAAATATTAATATAAAAATACAATAGCATATATATGTATATATATATATATATATATATATATATATATATATATATATATATATATATATATATATATATATATATATAGTTAATACATGTCCTGGTAAATGTCCTGGGTGTATCTGCCCAGCTTACGAGACGTTATTCCCTGGATGGGCATAGGAACCAACCCCCCCCCCCTCCCCCCCACGACCCCCCACAGCCATAGTAGAGGATTGAGCAGAACATAATGGATGGATCTAAATTGCCCCCATATGGTATGTG
>JAFMOD010000653.1:2036-12649 GCA_019802435.1 Corydoras maculifer | reverse complement strand
AAGGATCCACTTTCGTATCCCGATCTGGGTGAAGTTTCCATGTTCCTTCCATGTTCCCACTGGAATAGCTTCTCATAATCCTAGCTCAACCCTCAATCCATCATGACCCTCACCTGACCTTCCATCATGACCCTCGTCTGTAGCCATCCATCCAACCATCCATCCATTATCTTCTACTTTATCCTCTATTAGGGTCGCGGGGGGGTTCCCCATGCCCATCCAGGGGAGAATGTCGGGCGCTGGGCAAATACATCCAGGACAGGGCGCCAATATATCACTGGGCACACACTCACTCACACATACACACTCTATATGGAGCAATTTGGACAACTCAATTGACCATGATCCATGTTTTTGGACTGTGGGAGAACCGGACGAAACCGGAAACCGGAGAACCCGACGAAAACCCACGCAGACACGGGAAGAACATGGAAACTCCACCCAGATTGGGATTCGAACCGGGAATCCCTAGCGCTGAGAGAAGAACATGCCAACCACTAAGCCATAATGCCGCCCTTGTCCATAACCTTGGTTTCATAAAGGACTCCCATCTTAAACTCCATGATCAGGTTACTAAAACGCTCTGTTCCTGCAGGTTCCTTCTGTAGAAGATCAGGAAGATCAGAGCTCAGCTGTCAGTCCAAGCCCTCATTCCTATCCTGGCCTCGATTTCTGTAACGTATTTCTTGCCGGTCTCCCAGTTCTCTACGGTTCTCCAACGTTCTCAGCATATCAGCGCCTTATTTAGATGTTAAAACTCATGGTTACTCGTGATGCACTGATAGAACCAAGGAAATTTCATAAAGGTTCACCCAGTGTACCAGTGGTCCTTATGACCCCTGCCCCTCGAACCCAATCTGGCAACCAGCCGTGCAAAATAAAAGCCTTTTTTTAAAACACAGTTGGCGATACAACATCTGGATTTGTGGTTGGCGTCATGAGACGCTGGCACTCATCAGGATGTAGCGCGTTCTACAGTCATGGCCAAAAGTTTTGAGAATGATACAAATATTAATTTTTACAAAGTCTACTGCTTCAGTTTTTATAATGGCAATTTGGCATATACTCTGGAATGTTATAAAGAGTGATCAGCTTAACAGCAATTAATTGCAAAGTCAATATTTGCCTAGAAAATGAAATTTATCCCCCAAAACACATTGCAACTTCATTGCAGCCCTGCCTTAAAAGGACCAGCTAACATCTTTTCAGTGATTGCTATATTAACACAGGTGTGGGTGTTGATGAGGACAGGGCTGGAGATTAATCTATCATGATTAAGTAAGAATGACACCACTGGACAATTTAAAAGGAGGTTTCCATCACTGTTTCTCTTCTGTTAACCATGGTTATCTCTAAATAAACATGTGCAGTCATCATTGCACTGCACAAAAATGGCCTAACAAGGAAGAGTATCGCAGCTAGAAAGATTGCACCTCAGTTAACAATCTATCGCATCATCAAGAACTTCAAGGAGAGAGGTTCCATTGTTGCTAAAAAGGCTCCAGGGCCCAAGAAAGACCAGCAAGCGCCAGGACCGTCTCTTAAAAGTGTTTCAGCTGCGGGATCGGGCTACCAGCAGTGCAGAGCTTGCTCAGGAATGGCAGGTGTGAGTGCATCTGCAAGCACTGTGAGGCGGAGATTCTTGGAGCAAGGCCTGGTCTCAAGGAGGGCAGCAAAGAAGCCACTTCTCTCCAGAAAAAACATCAGGGACAGACTGATATTCTGCAAAAGGTACAGGGAGTGGACTGCTGAGGACTGGGGTAAAGTCATTTTCTCTGATGAATCCCCTTTCCGATTGTTTGGGACATCTGGAAAACAGCTTATTCAGAGAAGACGAGGTGAGCGCTACCACCAGTCTTGTCTCATGCCAACTGTAAAGCATCCTGAAACCATTCATGTGTGGGGTTACTTCTCAGCCAAGGGAATCGGCTCTCTCACAGTCTTGCCTAAAAACACAGCCATGAATAAAGAATAGTACCAGAATGTCCTCCGAGAGCAACTTCTCCCAACCATCCAAGAGCAGTTTGGTGATCAACAATGCCTTTTCCAGCATGATGGAGCACCTTGCCATAAAGCAAAGGTGATAACTACATGGCTCAGGGAACAAAACATAGAGATTTTGGGTCCATGGCCTGGAAACTCCCCAGATCTTATTCCCATTGAGAACTTCAATCATCAAGAGACGGGTGGACAAAAAAAACCTACACATTCTGACAAAATGCAAGCATTGATTGTGCAAGAATGGATTGCTATCAGTCAGCATTTGGTCCAGAAGTGGATTGAGAGCAGCCCAGGGAGAATTGCAGAGGTCCTGAAGAAGAAGGGTAAAACTGCAAATATTGACTTACTGCATTAACTCATTCTAACTGTCAATAAAAGCTTTTGTTACTCATAATATGATTGCAATTATATTTCTGCATGTGATAAAAACATCTGACAAACACACATAAAAACCAGAAGGCAGCAGATAAAAAAATATAATATTTGTGTCATTCTCAAAACTTTTGGCCATGACTGTACATAAACCTGACCTCCAGGAGCGCAGGGGTTTTATACCTCAAATGAAAGCGAGGGGCCGGGGCAGGATTAAAGAGAAGACCAGATAGAATCTCCGATATTTAAATCTGTTTTCATTATTTAGAACGTTGCTGGACTCATCCCATTATCTTCTGCCTAATCCACTACGAGCATGGTGGGGGAGGGTTGGTTCTCCAAACCCATTCAGCTTGCAGATGAACCATGAGATAGACCTTTTACCATCAGTGCAAAGGGGGCGCTGTATCAACCCTATAACCTCATGTAACCTCAGTTCTAGACTTCATGTATGTTCTTAGCCTCCATGCCATTGGTGTAAAACTGATATGGAACCTCCAATCTGGCCCTCCACCCACCAGACAATGCCAGTTGTGTATCCGGAGTCCAGGCAGATGGGAGGTACCTTCTACGGCTCAGGCGTCTCGGCCGCCAACAACATGATTGCCCCCTGAATTTAATTTAAATTTGTTTTCATTATTTAGAATGTTTCATCCCATTATATTCTGCCTAATCCTATATGAGGATCATGGGGGAGGGGAGGTTCCCCAAGCCCATCCAGCTGGCACATACAACCACGAGATAGACCCTTTACCCTCAGTGCTCCAAGGGGGTGCTGTATCAACCCTATAACCTCATGTAACTTCAGTTCTATACACTGTGTTCAATGTTACCCTCTATGCCATTGGTGCAGCACTGATATGGAACCCCTAATCTGGCCCACCATCCACCAGACAATGCCAGTTGTGTATCCGGGGTCCAAGCAGATGGGAGGGACGAGGGGGCTCCAAGGGGGCAAGGGGGTGCTGTATTAACCCTATAACCCCTGTATCATGTAACTAGTTAGTATAACTAGTGTAACTCAGTTGTAGACTTCATCTACGTTCTTACCCTCCATACCATTGGTACAGCACTGATATGGAACCCCCAATCTGGCCCTCCACCCACCAGACAATGCTGGGGTGTATCCAGGATTATGGCAGATGGGAGGGACCTGTCAGCTGGCAGAGTAACATAGACCCTTTAGACTCAATGCTTCAAGGGGGCACTGTATCAGCCCTATAACCTCATGTAACTTTAGTTCTAGACTTCATGTACCTTCTTACCCTCCATGCCATTGGTTCAACACTGATATGGAACCCGCAATCTGGCCCTCCACCCACCAGACAATGCCAAGTTGAGTATTCGGGGTAAATGCAGATGGGAGGGACAAGGGGGCTCCAAGGGGGCACTGCATTAACCCCATGTACCTTCTGTTCTAGGCTTCATGTACGTTCTTTCCCTTCACGCCATTGGTTCAGCACTGATATGGAGGGTAAGAACGTACTTAAAGTCTAGAACAGAAGGTACGTTCTTACCCTCCATGCCATTCGTTCAGCACTGATATGGAACCCCCAATCTGGCCCTCCACCAGACAATGCCAGGGTGCATTCGGGGTCCAGGCAGATGGGAGGGACGAGAGGGCACCAAGGGGGCAAGGGGGTGCTGTATCAAACTTATAACCTTATGTAACTAGTGTAACTCAGTTCTAGACTTCATGTACGTTCTTACCCTTCATCCCCATTGGTTCAGCACTGATATGGAGGGTAAGAACGTACTTGAAGTCTACAACAGAAGGTACGTTCTTTCCCTCCCTGCCTATGGTTCAGCACCAATCTGGCCCTCCACCCACCAAACAATGCCGGGGTTTCTCCGGGTGTGTTCCGCGGCCCAGGCTCGGTTCTGCTCTCTGCCGCCGTCCCGCTCGAACCCCGAGCGTAATTCAGCATTCAACGAACTCCAACCTGACAGTCCCGTCAGCGCGGTTCCGTAAGTGGAATGGCGTCCACACCGCAGGGTGGATTAACGTTCTAAAGCTGATAGAACCAACAGTCTCCCGACTTCCTCATCAAACGGCAGAATGCTCGAGAACCGATCAAACGGGTTTAGGATGACACGACCGAAAGTAGTCCTGATTCCCACTGATGCAACACTCAGCAAGAGTGTGTGTGTGTGTGTGTGTGTATGTGTAGGACACATCAGGTGGGACATGAGGAAGTCAGAGTTCTCATGTTCTCCAGGATTCAGGCCTGAGGAGACACAGGTGACTCCACATAAAACTCTAATAACATTTTATTTCCTGAGGTTCTTTCTTCCATTGTGTGTGTGTGTGTGTGTTTTCGTGAGTGTGTGTGAGTGTTTTTGGGAGTGAGTGTGAGTGTGTGTGTGTGTGTGTGTGTGTGAGCGTGTGTGTGTAGGTGTGTGTGTGTGTGAGTGTGTGTGTGTGTGTGTGTGTGTGTGTGAGAGTATTTGTGTGTTTGTGTGTGAGTGTGTGTGTGTGTGAGGAACACCTCCACACTCCGGAGGTTAAGGTCCTCCTGTCCTACATCCTCTCGTTCTCCTGGTTCCCTCGAGAACCCTTAAACTGAATTGGGTGGATGTTATTTACTGAGGTTCTCAGCTTCAGCTCCCTCCCACAGCCCCAGGATGTGCTCTGGGGTTCCGGGCGGTTCTCCATGCCCATCCATGGGGGAGTGTTTTTGGTGTGCACACAAACACACACACATACACACACAAACATATACACACTTTATAAGAGCAATTTGGAGCAACCAATTCACCTCGACTCTATGATTTTCGATTCTTTGATTTTCTTGCTCTGTCCTGATCTGCCGTCATCTGTCCTGGTCTGTTGTCCTCCTCCGTCCTCATCTGTCCCGATTTGCCCTAGTCTGCCGTCATTTTTCTGTCATCATCTTTCTCAGTCTGTCCTGATCTGTCCTGGTTTGCCTGGTCTTTACTGATCTGTTCTGCTCCGTCCTGATCTGACCTGCTCCGTCCTGATCTGTTGACCTGCTCCATGCTGATCTGTCCTGGTCTGTTGTCCTGCTCCGTCCTGATCTGTTCTGCTCCGTCCTGATCTGTCCTGCTCCGTCCTGATCTGTTGACCTGCTCCATGCTGATCTGTTCTGGTCTGTTGTCCTGCTCCGTCCTGATCTGTCCTGCTCCGTCCTGGTTTGCCTGGCCTCTACTGGTCTGTCCTGCTCCATCTTGGTTTACCTGGTCTCTACTGATCTGTCCTGCTCCGTCCTGATCAGATGACCTGCTCTGTGCTGATCTCTCCTGGTCTATTGTCCTGCTCCGTCCTGCTTTGTCCTGACCCTTCCTGATTTGTCCTGTTTTGTCCTGGTCTGTTGTCCTGCTCCGTCCTGATTTGTCCTGCTCTGTCCTGCTGCAACCTGGTCTGACAATCCATCACTGGTGACACACTCACTCACTCACCCACACAGACACACACACTCTATATGGGGCAATTTAGAGCAAGCAATTCTCCTTGAATCCGGAGAACCCAAATGAAATTCACAAGGACACGGGGAGAACCTGCAAACTCCACCCAGATCTCCACCCAGGTACCGTGACGCCCCCTATAGGCATGAACCCCGCCAGCGCAGGTCCTCTAACTCAGGAAGCAGCGAGAACGGAACCCGGGAATCGTGTTCTCCAGGGCTTTTCAACTAAAGACCAGAGCAGATATGCAGAACGTAGAACCCGTAGAACCATAAGGAACCTCGGACCTCAGACTAATGACCTAGTGGAAGTCATTAGTCTTTTCGGTACATATTTCATTCACAGCGGTCGGAAACCGAGTCACATCTATTTCCCGGCGCTGGAGAACGGGCAGGCGGGTGAGCGGGCGGGCGGGTGAGCGAGAGCGAGGGAGAGAGAGGGAGAACATCGGCGGCGGTGCGAGGAGATCAATGCTCGCTCTGTCCGTGTTTTGACAAGCTGGACTATCACGCCTCCCTCCAAATGTCAAGTGCTGTTCTTTTGCCGTTATCTGCCGGGGCATATTGAACCACCACCCCCCCCCGGCTCGAGGGAGTGGTGGGGGGGTGGGGGGGCGGACAGAGTGGCAACACCTGGGGACAGACACCGTCCTACCTGCCGTCCACGCAACGTTTGCTTTCGGAGTTCGATCGGTTCTCCGGAGGCTTGACATTTTATAATCGACTTTATTTATTTATATATTTATTTATTTAGCAGGCGGCCAGTGGCTTATGGTTTAGCATGTTCTCCTCTCAGTGCTAGGGGCTCCCGGTTCGAATCCCAATCTGGGTGGAGTTTGCATGCTTTCCCCATGTCCGCATGGGTTTCCTCCGGGTTCTCCGGTTTCCTCCCACAATCCCAAAAACATGGGGATCAAGGGCAATTGAATTCTCCAAATTGCCCCATATAGAGTGTGTGTGTGGGTGTGTGTGTGTCCAGTGATAGATTGGCATCCTGTCCTGGGTGTATCTGCCCAGCGCCCGAAACGTTCTCCCCTGGAGTGGGATGGCGAACCCCACCGTGACCCTAATAGAGGATAAAGTGGGAGATAATGGATGGATGGATATATTAAGTAATTAATTTATTAATTTATTTATTATTATTTTGCCGTCGCGAAGCGAACACAAACGCGAGGTTCCTCTGGACCTGTGGGTTCTATCGGTCTACAAACTGCACAACGCCACAATGTTTCTACATGTCATTTCTTACCTTATGTGGTTCCACGGGTGGCTTAGTGGTTGGCATGTTCTCCTCTCAGCGCTGCGGATGCCCGGTTTGAATCCCAATCTGGGTGGCATTTGCATGTTCTCCCTGCAAACTACGTGTGGGTCTCCTCCGGGTTCTCCGGTTTCCACCCACTGTCCAAAAACATGGATTCAAGTTCAATTGAATGCTCCAAATTGCCCCGTATAGAGTGAGTGAGTGAGTGTGTGTGTCCAGCGATAGATTGGCGTCCTGTCCTGGGTGAAAACCAAGACATCATGCTGGTTTCCTGGGTTCCACACACACAGACAACACACACACACACACACACACACACACACAAACAAAAATACCCTATATGGGGAAATTTGGAAAATTCATTCATTCATTCATTATCTTTTGCTTTATCCTCTATTAGGGTCGCGGTGCGGTTCCCCATACCCATCCAGGGGAGAACGTTTCGGGCGCTGGGCAGATACACCCAGGACAGGGCGCCAATCCATCGCTGGGCACACACTCACTCACACACACACTCTATATGGGGCAATATGGAGAACTCAATTGACTTGATCCATGTTTTTGGACTGTGGGAGGAAACCGGAGAACCCAGAGGAAACCCACACGGACACGGGGAGGACATGCAATCTCCACCCAGATTGGGATTCGAACCGGGAGCCCTGGGGCTGAGAGGAGAACATGCTAACCACTAAGCCACCGTCCCGCTGATGTCATACGTTATGCAATGCTTATATAAATGTGGCCACAAGTGTGTGTATATGTGTGTGTGATGTGTGTGTGTGATGTTATGTTGTTATTTCAAAGGATTTTCCTCGGACACTTGAACCTCACCTAATTACTTCTTTAACCTTGTGTGTGTGTGTGTGTGTGTGTGTGTGTGTGTGTGTGTGTGTGTCCATGTTCCGAATATAAAACGGTGCTTGATAATTAGGGATTACCTTGGTAATATCCAGGTGGCTGATGCAGCACGATTAACCGGGATAATAAGCCATTGTTTCAGCCCTAAACGCTTGGTTGCCATGGCGACGGCGGGATGCCATGGCGGGTTGCCATGGCGACGGCATGTGTGTGTGTGTGTGTGTGTGTGTGTGAGATTGGCACCCTGTCCTGGGTGTATCTGCCCAGCGCCCCGGACATCTTCAATGGATGGGATGGAGAACCCCCATCCCGTGACCTTAGTAGGGAAAGATAAATTAACTATTTTATCATTTAGGGGGCGGCACAGTGGCTTAGTGGTTGGTATGTTCTCCTCTCAGCTCTAGGGATTCTCGGTTCGAATCCCATGTCCCATGCCCATGAGTTTCCATGTCCTCCCCGTGTCCATGTTTCCTCCGGGTTCTCCAGTTTTCCTCCCACAGTCCAAAAACATGGATCAAGGTCAATTTAATTCTACAAATTGCCCCATATAAAGTGTGTGTGTGAGTGAGTGTGTGCCCAGGTGATAGATTGCCCCCTGTCCTGTGTGTAGCTGCCAAATGCCCAAAACGTTCTCCCCAGGATGGGCATGGGGAACCCTCCCCCCCACGACCCTAGTAGAGGATAAAGCGGTGAATGGATTTAATCATTTATTGTCTCTGCATTTTAAAGGGGAATTATTTTAAGGTGGCGTCGTGGTCAGCACGTCTGCCTCTTAGCCCTGGGGATCTGGGTACGAATCCCGATCTGGGTGCTTTCCTCTGAGTTCCTTGGTTTCCTCCCGCTCAAAAACATGGATTCGAGGTTAACTGATGGCTCTATATTTCCCCAATCCAAATTGCCCCATATAGAGTGTGTGTGTGTGTGTGTGTGTGTGTGTGTGTGTGTGAATGAGTATGTGTCCAGTGATGGATTGGTGTCCTGTCCTGGGTGTGTCTCCCAAAACGCTCTTTCCTGGATGGACATAAAGAAACCCCCCCCCCCCCACGACCCTAATAGATGATACTGGTTGTCTGATGATATTGGAGTCGCGTAGAACCACGTAGAACCGCATAGAACCGCGTAGAACCACGTCGCCGCTAAGGAAGCGATTAACGGCGGCCACAGCGACCACGGCGGCCACGGCTGACCTACAATCAGAGGGAATGAGACGCGGCCTGGGCGGATTGGGATTGGGATTGGGATATAGATTTCATTAGAATAATGGCGGCCCGTAATCCGGACGACGGCATTCCGTGTTCCGTGTTTATTCAGTGCGTCTGAGCTTAGCTGAACAGTCTGATCAGGATAACGAGGAGATTACACGCCTAACGAAGCCTCCTCAGAGGATTACCGCGAGGTCACGCGAGGTCCAACGCGCCTCCTACATGAAATCAATTCCTCCCGCGGATAAAGCGCCATTTCATAATGAATCCATTCAGAGCGAGCATTATGGGATGGAATCCGGATGGAGGTCGCTCGGGCGCACAAACACGAAAACAATCCGCATGGCAACGTGCACACTGGCCACTTTATTAGGGACAGTACCGTGGAGTTCCATTCTGTAGTCCATATGGAGTCTCTATACAGGGTTCATAATATCTCAGCGACCAATCACAGCCTTCGATTTCAACCATAGGTGAAGGTGGTGGTGATCCAGGTTTAAATCCCGATCTGGGTGGAGTTGGCAAGTTCTCCCCGTGTCCGCGTGGGTTTCCTCTGGGTTCTCCAGTTTTCTCCCACAGTCCAAAAACATGAATTCAAGGTCAATTGAATTCTCCAAATTGCCCCATATAAAGTTTGTCTGTGTGAGTGTGTGTGTGTCCAGTGATAGATTGGCGTACTGTCCTGGCTGTAGCTGCCCAGCGACCGAAACGTTCTCCCCAGGATGGTCATGGAGACCCTCCCACCCCGACCCTGGTAGAGGCTAAAGAGGAACATAATGGATGGATGGATGGATGTTTATTTTAAGGTGGTTTAGTGCTTAGCACTAAGACACTGAGGATCCAGGTTCGAATCCCAATTTGCATGTTCTCCCCATGTCCGTGTGGGTTTCCATTGGTACTCAGGTTTCCTCCCACAGTACAAAAACATGGATCCAAGGTTAAACAGTGGCTCTAAATTTCCCCTATATAGTGTGTGTGTGAATATAGTGTGTATAGTGTGTTATCCTCTACTAGAGTCGCGGGGGGGGGGGGTGTTCCCCATGATAATCCAGGGAAGAATGTTTGGGGCGCTGGACAGATACACCCAGGACAGTACGCAAATCTATCACTGGACACACACTCACTCACACACACACTCTATATGGGACAATTTGGAGAACTCAAATGACTTGATCCATGTTTTTGGACTGTGGGAGGAAACCGGAGAACCCGAAGGAAACCAACGCGGACACGGGGAGGACATGGAAATTCCACCCAGATCTGGATTCGAACTGGGAATCCCTAGAGCTGAGAGGAGAACATGCCAACCACTACAGCACTAACCCACTGTCCCAGCGATGTTATACGTTATGCAGTGCCCCGGTCGTCTGTATAAACAAGGTTGTGGGTCTGAGGTTGCTGCTTTCGACGTGAGCCGATTCGAGGTGAAGGAGACACAAGATGTCCTGCGGCGCTTTAAACCTCAGATCTCTGAGTTCTGATCCGGCACCTTTG
>JAFMOD010000652.1:1472421-1493054 GCA_019802435.1 Corydoras maculifer | reverse complement strand
CGGAAGAAGACTGTCTATACATACTGCACTGAGGGCACGCAACCAGAGGGGAAAGTGCCATTGTAAAGTTTATATATAAAAAAAAAGAAATAAACTTAGCTTCGGGTGGGTAGAGATGTGAGGTTATTTCCCGCTGTTACAGCTGATGATGAAGATCCAACCCTAGTGAATCTGGCTGCTTTAGCGTCGGGTGGAGGTTGAGTCCTGAAGGTTCTCACAGTGCGGTGTGTGAAGATCAGCGTCGAGACCGATAGAATCCGATCCGAAAATCCGAACAGTTGAATCCGTCGACACAGATCAGGAGATGGCTCTTTTATAAATAAAGGCTTATATTTATAAACCAAGCGGGTATTAAATGCAGCGGTGTTGGCAGCAAATGACCGCGATAGTAAGCAGAAAGTGCTAGCGTTAGCGGCTAAAAACGCTAGCAACTACCCCGTGATTTGGAGAGTAGTGAGGGACAAAAAAGCAGAATAAATGCTATGTTATAGCGATGGGGTAGCTGAACAGTAAAGCGAATGTAAAAAAGTAACTAAAAGTAACTAAATAACTAAATAACACTCAATTTAGTGGTTAAGCTTAAGAGAGCTAGACAACGCACGTACGCATCTACACACTGACTGCGTGGCCCAGAATAAGAAGATAACCTCATTGAGTCACATCTAATCTCATTATTTTCATCTCAATTCCCTACTAGTCTCGTGTGTGTGTGTGTCCTTCTTGGTCTTTATGGGTCTTTAACCCTGAATCAGCTGAGGTTAAAGAGTTGACTGTCACAGTTACAGTTACAGTTAAGGTACTTAGATGTGATTTTCAGCCAGAACCGCCCAGAGGGCAATTCAGTCCACCAAGTCGAAGGCTTTGGTGAAGTCTTTAAAGGCCATGTTTTTGGTTTTGTTCTCTGCATTATTCTTGCAGTTGTTGTGCAATGAAGCTCATATCTGTGGTGTCTCTGTGTAGTAGAAATCCACTCTGAGTCTCAGGGAGCATGAATTCAGACTGGAGGGATGATTCTGTTGACTCAAACCTGATGCTAGGGACATGTGCTAAGTTTCTCACTTGAAATGTTCAATGACCAGCTATGGGGAAAAAATAAGTTGTCAGCACTCCATTGGATAACTGTAGAAATTCCACCTTCAGAATTAACAAATCCAGCTTCATTAAGTTTAAACTACAGTTAAACACAATTTTCAGATCCACTTCATGAATTCATCCTGATAAAAAAAAATAATAATAAAATTAGAGGTGAAGTTACATCAGTGATGTTAAAAGCCATTTAGCACCTGAACAAAAAAAGCAAAAATTTTATAAAACTATCTCATTATCTTCAGGGAAGAACATTTTAGACTCTGGGCAGATACACCCAGGACAGGGCCCAAATATACTGCTGGGCATACCTGCACTCACAGACAGAAAGACAGACTAATCTGGTCAATTTAAATTGATTTATAAATTGATGATCAGCTGTTTAATAAAAAGATTTAAAGGATTCATATTGTTACATCACCTAGTACAGGTGTACTGGTGAGTGAAAAGATTATATGCAAGTACCCACAACTGTGCAAATGCAATATTTACAAAATAAAAGAAAGAAAATATACAATAAAATTTAAATATAAGAAAGGTATGGAATTAAATAAAATGGAATTGGATAAGTTGATGTTCGAGGATGTTATAAATGTCTGCATAAACACCTGCTTATTCTTTATAGCAGACTTTAAGCACTCTCCCGCACTCTTACTATGCCATCTGGACCAGCTGACTTGCGTGGATTTACCCACTGGAGGGCTCTACGCATGTCAGCTATGGAGATGGAAGGTAGATTGCAATCAGCGGTGGGCGGGGCATTCACCGGGGGCGCAACATGATCTGCCTCGAACCAAGCGTAGAATTGGTTCAGCTCAACTGGTAGCGCTGCACTGGTGCTGGACATGGTTACAGAGTTTGAGGGTGTTTTTTATAATCAGTAATTTGTTCAGCCCCTGCCACAAACTCCGGGTGTTGGTTGTGCTTAACTGTACCTGCACTTACTTTTTTTTTTCTCCAGGGTTCTACGTCAACTACATACTTGCATATGAAGGCGGTGACTGTATCTGCATATTCGTCCAAACTGTTTGACGAGTGACGGAACATCTCCAAGTCCACGTGATCAAAACAGTCCAGCAGCATAGCGTCTGTTTGGTCATGAGTGTACATTTCTCTGATCGCACCAAGCATTATTGATCAGGGAACGTACTCCACCTCCCTTGCTTTCCCCGGAGAGCTCTTTGGTTCTGTCAGCACGGTGTAAAGAGACCCCCATAGGTTCTATGGCGTGATCAGGAGTGTCCCCAGATAGCCAGGTTTCGAGGCAGATAACGCTGGAAAGCGATCTGCGCGTGGAGCTCACATAGCTTGTTGTCCAGGGACTGCACGTTAGCCGGTAGTATGGTGGGAAGAGTATGGTGGTGAGCACGCCATTGTAGTCTCACAAGGATGCCGTCCCTCTTGCCTTTTTTGGAGAGTCTCCGGCGTGTGTGTGGCCAGGCGACTCAGGTAAAAGGGGCTTCACCAAATTTTGCAAACAAAGGATCAGCATTATGGAAATCAAAGTCTGGTTTGCGATGAGCGATCAATGATTTGATTTCCAGAATTTTTTTGATGGTCATAAACAATGATGCCAGTAACGTTTAGTGAAAAAATAAACACACAAACAATGAAAAATTACACAAGTAGGTGGGCGCTCACAACACTCGGCGCCAGGCGGAAGTGAGCCCTGTCAACCTAAAACAAAAAATCAACCAAAGATGCATTTCCAGCCTGGAAACCCAATGATCCTGAAATATATAATACATTTGCATTAAATGTGCTCATTTTATTCAGTGCATAGTATCCAAGTACCTCAACTTAGAGGGGTTAGAAGGGTATAACACAGCCATAACACAGCTAGGAGTGTCAAATGTCCATTTTGGTAACTTCAGTTTTACTTACTGTTAAAAATTTGGTAGTAGAATTAGTAAAATTATTAAGCAAATCTTGTAAAGCATGTAGCAAAATATTTTAAACACAATATATACAACAAACAGCTGCAGATTGTAGCACAAGGTTATCTTTCTGAAAATTATAGTGTTTTTCATTAAACATATACAAAATCATTGTTTAAAACAGTCAAAATATGAAAGAAATGCTCAAACTAGAATAAGCCTACGTTGGGGCTATTTAAAGCAATACTGAGTAATTGAGCAAGAGCTCTCCTTGTTGTGATTATAACTTGTATCTGTCAGTATTTTAGCAAAAATTTGGCACTTTAAAATTATTCGAAAAAACTCTGCTGTCCTGACTGATTTTTGAACATAACATTGCACAGCTATATGAATTATTCTATTATATTCATAAAATAATGATTCTTCATGACTCAGCAGCAATGCTTGAAAAAAAAACTGGAGCAGAGGAAACCTGGACACAACAAGGTTAAATAATTAGTCTGTTAATTGTCATCAGGTGCTGTGGAAGAGGACTCACATGATGAGCTCAGCTGCAGCAGTGGATACTTAAGATAAGATAAACCTTTATTTGTCCCACAATGGGGAAATTCACATTCTCAGCAGCAGATACAGAAGAAGGGTGAAAAAGTTATCCAGTCATTAAAAGATATTTAAACAAAAAAACTAGGATGAATTTTAAATAGAATTAGAGATCTACATATACACGATAAAAATCAAAATTTCTAATTTTTAGTTATTTACAGTCCTACAGTAGAGGAATAAAATAAATCAAATATTGCACATATGGTATCTGTGTTACACATATACATTCACGCCCTGCTGCTCCGCTCTCCTCTCCACACACACCCACTTCCACACCTACGCGTTCACGCCTCGCTGCTCTGCCCTCCTCTCCTCACACACCCACATCCACACCTGTCAATCATTCTGTTAATCACCGATCACCTTCGCCAGATTATTAGTTGCAGGTGCAACTCATTGACGAGTTTCTCCTTAGCACAGAGTTTTTTGGATAAACTTTCGTTTGCGTGCATCTCTTCTAAGGATCGCTCTCCACAGGTGACGTAGAGACATTGGGGATTCCGCTGCTTACGTCTCCCACCTCTTCAGCGTTCCTCGCTGCTCGCTTTCCGCCTCGGACGTGAGCCGCTGCTTACTGCTGCCTATGGTGAAGTTCTCACCTGTGAACTGTTTACTGTTTACTTTTGTGTTGATGGGGCTTTCTCCCCTTTATTCCCAGTTAGAGAAAATAAATTCTATCTTGTTTTCAAGAGCACGCTTCCCTCAGTTTCTCCGACAACGGGTCGCTAAAATCTGACATAAAACTCTGCCAAACGCATCGCTGATGGAGCCAATGGACGAGGTCCTGCAAGCACAAGGACGTGCCCTTATGGAGCACCAGAGCGGACTCAGTGAGATGACCCTGGCGATTCAGACACTGATGAGCCGTCTAACTGAGCTGGAGCGCGGCGGCTCCAGTCCAGGGGTCATTTGCTGCGTTTCACGAAGCCTTCCGCACCGCCTTCGCCCACCCCCTGGAGGGAGAGGTGGTGGGTACGCAGCTTTACCGGCTTCGCCAGGGAACCCGATCGGGGTCCGATTATGCTCTGGAGTTCCGGGTGCTGGCAGCAAGGACGGGCTGGAGTGGGCCCGTCTTAACTGTAATGTTCCGGGAGGGTCTTTGCCAGGACATCCAGCACGAGATCGCGGGACGGGACTTTGGAGCCACCCTGGACGAACTCATCCGCCTCGCAGTCCTGATGGAACAGCGTCTTGCCACAGTCCCTTCATCTCGCGCCACCAGTCTTTCTTCGGCCAGATCGCCACGATGGAGGGAGATCGCTCCGCCTCCAGTCCCACGTGAATCGGAGTTGGAGCCGATGCAGCTGGGTTGATCCCATCTGACACCTCAGGAGCGTTGCCGCCATGTCCAGCTGGGTCTCTGCGGCTACTGGGGAGTTCTTCGCACACCCTGCAGGACTGCGATGTGAGACCCGATCGCCGGGGACGTTTATCACAGTCACAATCATCTCCTCCGCATGATGGACACAAAGTCTCGGTGAGAGTATCAGGAGTAGTGAGTCAACGATCATTATGTCTAAATTCTGTTTTGTTTTTGAAGGACTCTACGGTGACAGCTGCTGCGCTGGTGGACTCTGGAGCGGACGGCAATTTCATAGACCGAAGCTTCTGCTGTCAATGGGGCATCCCTGAGGAGCCCCTCGAAACCACCATTTCCATCCAGGCCGTGCTGCAGCTGGTCTTCAATTCTTCTCCCGTACTTGGCTTTTCCCTCACGGATCTTCCTTCTTAGCTCCTTCTGTACAGTTTTCAGCTCTTTTCTTATCTTTTAGGAGATATTTTATCTCAGGGTTTATCTATGGTTTGTTATTGGAAAAACACTGAACTGTTTTGGTGGGTACATTGTTCTCCACACAAAAGTTTATGTAGTCCATGATGCAGTATGTGAGATTGTCCATGTCCTCCTCATGAGGATCACACAGTACTTCCCACATAGTTGAATCAAAACAGTCCTTCAGCCCCTCCTCTGTTTCTTCAGACCATTTCTTCACTGTGTGGGTTACTGCAGGTTCTCTGTGTATAAGAGGTTTATACACAGGTTGGAGATGAATCATGTTGTGATCCGACTTGCCCAGGGGAGGGAGGGGTGCAGAGTTATATCCCTCCTTGGTGTTGGCATAAAACAAGTCCAATATTCTGTCATCTCTGGTGGGACAGGTAACATACTGTGTGAAGGTGGGCAGAGTAAAAGACAGAGAAGTGTGGTTAAAATCCCAGGAGTTTAGAAGGATGCTTGTGAATGTTTGGACTGTAGTTTGCTCACCACCGAGTGGATGACGTCACAGGCAGACGCAGCGCCAGCAGAGGGAGGCACATACACAGCTATTGCAATAGCATGCGAGAATTCCCTCGGGAGGTAGTGCGGTCGCATGCTAACGGCTAACAGGTCAACATCCTTGCAACAGATTTGTTCTTTAATAGAAATGTGATCAGAATTACACCATCTATTATTCACAAATACTGCCAGTCCTCCTCCTTTTCTCTTGCCGCTCTCTGTTGTTCTGTCTTAAACTCCGCAGGAGTTTAAAGCCATCCATAGAGATGACCGTGTCCGGTGTTAGCGGCGTTGGCCATGTCTCCGTAAACAGCATGATGCTACACTCGTGATATTCTCTGTCGTGCCGGGTTAGCGCCATTAGCTCATCCATATTATTGGAAAGAGATCTTACGTTTCCCATGATGATGAAGGGGAGAACCGGTCTATACTGTCTTCTTCTGGCGTGACATAGAGCTCCGGCACGGCACCTGCATCTCTTCCTCCTTAGCTCGCGGGGGATGTCGGCTCGCATGTAGGGTAGCACCGCTGTGTTCTGAAGAGCCAGTAACTGATCCCGGGTGTAAACGATGGTTCCATGTCGGGTCTGCAGACACGGTCAAAACAATGGACAAAAGCACCAAAGCAAACTCCAAAGCCCTCGTCATCATTTTAAAATAATAACGAAAATATTACGGAAAACAATAGAGTCAAAAGAATATAGAAAATATAAAAGTGTGTATAGAAAGAAAAAAAGAGTTAAAAATAAAGATTAAGAGTATAAAGTGAGTATAAAGTGGAAATGCTCAGTCGTGAGCAGGAGCTGCTGAGACGTGCTGCCACTCATGTGGCGCACACAAGAGGGCAGTGACTCTTAACTGTAAACCCCCCCCCCCCCCTTAACAGGGGCCTCCTGTCACCCTTCATGAAATAAGGCTGGGTCTAGGATGGTGGAGCGTTGGACCAATGAGCGTTTTTTTGGGTCCGTATCCTTGCTCATTGTCCAGATATTGAAGTCCATGGCCTCGGTGGGGGAGCCTGAAGAGTAGAAAGGTGAACCAGCTTAATCTGGGAAGGATTGCCCAAACCACCCAAAAGCGCTTGCCCGACATTAAGACAAGAGTCGCTTGATGTTGACCGCTAGGTTTTGTTTTTTCCTAATGGTTCATTTAATGCGCATGTTCTGATTGATTCTGGGTCCGAGGTGAACTTCATGGATAAAAAATTTGCTGAGGAAATGGGTGTAATATGTCTGGTAGATACTCCAGTAAATGCTGTCGCCCTAAATGGGCATAGCCCTAACGTTATCTCCGTCCGTAGCTGCCCCTCGAACCTCTTCCATCCATCTATCCATTATCTTCCACTTGTCTGGGGTTCGGGTTGCGGGGGCAGCCACTGAAGTAGGGAGAACTCTCTACCTTTTCTGACTGAGAACCATGGCCTCAGATTTGGAGGTAGTGATTCTGGCCGCTTTACACTCGGCTGCAAACCAATCCAGTAAGAGCTAAAGTTCTCAGCCTGATGATGCTAACAGGACCATATCGTCTGCAAACAGCAGCGACGTGATCCTCAGATCCAAACCGGACACCCTCCATCCCCTGGCTGCGCCTAGAAATTCTGCCCATATAAATTATGAACATCATAGGCCAGCTCCCCCCACTTGAAAGGAGATCCAGTGATTTCTCAGGTTCATCAAGAGCTACAGCCGGATCATCCTTGACATCAACAAAAGTGCCTTTCCTGTTGAACAACGAGGCCCAAGCTGCCCTGGACCTGTTGAAGCAGTTATTCACCTCCGCAGCCTGACCAATCGATACAGTTTCTAGTAGAGGTGTATTCCTGGCATTGGGGCAGTTTTATTCCAACAGGCCGGCCCGGATTGTAACCTCCACCCATGTGTCTTCCTTTCCAAAATGCTCACCAACGCTCAAGAGCGCAACTACAAAATCAGCAACAGGGAACTCCTGGCAGATGAACCTCAAAAACCTCAAATACATCAATATAGGTAAAAGGCTAAACTCTTGACAAGCCCCATTGGGCTCTATAATTTAGCCATTTCAACTTTGTCTTGTCATACCGTCCGGGTCACAAGAACACCAAACCGGACGCCTTATCCCATATGTCAGCCAACCTGAATGTGAACTTAAACCCGTGGCACAGGAGAGAATCAAACTGGTGCTTTCAGCTAACCGAGTGGTAAGTTTTGTATCTTGGGAACCAAGTTGAAAGGGTTCAAGAAAAGGAGACAGTCCCAGGTCAAGGTCTTTCCAACCGGCTCTACGTTCTATCTGCGGCTAGGTCCGCTGCCTTGGTAACCTCCTACGCCGCTACTTCTGGTGGCTAACTCTTGCAACTGACACCCAAAATTTATTTCAGCCTGCCATACCTGCGCCCAAGCAAAGGCATACCACCAGCCACCAGCTGGACTGCTCCAGCCCCTGCCCCTCCCCAATTGCCCTTGGTCCCACATCTCCATAGACTTTATCGGTGGACTTCCATGGACTTCTCCAAGGCGGGCTGACATATCGCCCTCCCCAAGCTCCCGTTTGTGACCGAGACGACCAAAATTCTTTTCAAGGAGGTCTTCGAGATTCACGGTATACCCCTCGACATTGTTTCTGATAGAGGTGCCCAATTCATCTCCCAGGTATGGAGGGCTTTCTGCAAGGGACTATGGGCCAACATCAGCCTCACGTCCGATTTTCCCTCCCGTCCAATAGCCAGGCTGAGAGGGCTAATCAAGAGGTCGAAATGACCCTTCGCTACATGACAGCTCAACACCCCCTCCGCCGGAGCAAGCACCTACCATGGGTGGAATATGCCCTTAACTCTTCTGCGAGTTTGTCCACCAAACAGATCCCTTTCGAAGCTTTCCTCAGTTACCTGCCTCCCCTGTTTCCAGAAGAATGGACAGACATCGCTGTTCCCTCCATCGCTTGTCACATTCATCAGTGCAGGAGGAGAAATACAAAGACCCTGCGACTGTCTCATGCCATCTCTGAATGTTCCGCTAACTGGCCCCGACGGCCGGTTCCTCAGTACACACTGGGAAAACTGGTTTTGCTCTCTACCAGTCACATCTCCATCCGCTCTAAATCCCAAAAATTGTTTCCCTGTTTCATTGGACCCTTTTCTATTATTCGCATCATTAATCCGACTGCCGCTTGCGTTTGCTAACCTCCAATATGCGCACCCACCCTTTTTTCCATATCTCCAAGATAAAAACAGTTGTTCACTTCCTGTTATGCCCTGCTTCGACAGAACCCCATTGACCCATATTATCAATGGAGCCCCAGCCTATACTGTCAATAATTTGCTGATGTTGACATGTTATTTCTTCACAGTCAAAAATGTATGTGTTCAATTTGATGTCCCTGTTTGTTCTTTAATGACTAATAACTAGTGACTCCCAGGCAGCCAGAAGTTCTGTTTGTACCCTATAAGTCTATTTCTTAACCCATATATTCATCATCAACCCATAATCCTCATCATCATAATGTTCACTCACTGTAGAAATTCAAGGGAAATGTTTATAGCATGTGCATATGCCAGATTCACTCAAAAGATGTCTATAAGCATGGCAGTGCTGCACGTCACAATACTGAAGTTGTGTGGGACAATAGTTTCCTCCAATATTGCCACATTACTGTAGATATATCCAGTCATCTTTTAGAACATCTTCATAGCCTATTAGAAGGCCTTTTGCATCCTTTTTATATGAATATTATGCTTTTATCTGCAAATATAATATTTACATAGCTATCTTTTGGGTTCATCAAGGATTGTGAGCAACAACCACTGTTCTAAATAATCTGTTAGTCAATTAACACATTTTTGCCAGTTTAACATCACTAAAAGTCCAAATACTTCTGCATGAAATTATGGCAAAAGTTAAGACATTTTTTTTACACAATTCTTCATTGACTCTAGATAAATCTAACAGGACACTTAAGATTTGCATGCATATAAAGAACACAATTATTTAAATAAGCAAATAACATTACAAGATATAACCCATTACTTGGAATATACAGCTGTGTTAACTAAGGCTGCAACTACGAATTGATAAAATTGATAAAAATTGACTATGAAATGTGTTGGCAACGAATTTCATTACCGATTCATTGTGTCACACGATTTATGTGTTATTCTCATTGTCGTAACCGCTTACATCACCTGCAGCACTTCATCAACAGAATGGGGTGGAGGCGAAGGTGGAATCTGCAAAAAAAGTTTCCATCCATCCATTATCATTCACTTTATCCTCTTCTAGGTTCGCTGGGGAGGGGGGGGTCTCTCATGCCCATCCAGAGGAGAACGCTTCGGGGGCTGGGCAAATACACCCAGGACAGGGCGAAAATCTATCGCTGTGCACACACTCACTCACACAGACACACACACACCCAAACACACTCTCTATGGGGTCATTTGGAGAATTCAATTGACCCTAATCCATGTTTTAGGACATGCTAACCACTAAGCCACCGTGCGGCCACGAAACAAGTTTAACAAACTTTAACAAATTCTGCAAAATGAAACAAGGCCAACGCAGAAAAAAAGCTTTGGCTTAAATCATCAAAAGTGTTGGAGCACTTCACGCTTCACACAACAAAAAAACATGTAACATGCTAATTCTGCAAAAATGATTTGACCTGCACGGTATCACCATGGTGATGATACAACACCTGAAACGGAAACATGTTGTACTCACCTATAAGGCTGAAGGCAGCTCAACAGCAGGTAAAGTCACTACGATATCCCGAGTTTCTTTCCTTTTGAAATGAATCACTATGCGAAATGGCATAGCACGAGTCATGCTGTTTTTGATTGTTAACTGGATAATGACAGTGACAGATACTTTCATTTGATACTTTCGACAGATACTTTGGTAATTAATGAATAAGCTTTACGTTTTAATTTTCTGACAAAATATGAGTGAAGACACTGCACTATATGGGTGGGCATTTGTATCAGTAAGTCAATTTGTATGCTGTGTTTGTATCAGCAATGCACTTATTTTCTTTATTTTTAAAATGTAATTTATTTAAATTTATGAATAAATTAAATTTTATTTAATCTATTATTTAATTATTGTAATCATTTATTTTCTATGTTATTTAATGTTCTGTTTCTGAATAACGACATATAAATAATTTTTTATCAGATTCATCGATTAATCGGAAAAATAATGGACAGATTAATTGATTATTAAAATATTGTTACAAATAATTGTTATTATTAGTTGCAGCCCTAGTGTTAACTATAGATAAAATAACATTAAACATTCAATTAAAATCTAGAATAAACAATTTAAATAACAAATACCAAAAACCTAAACATTCATTCCTGCACCTTAGACTTACAACACGTTCCAAAAACGGTTGGGAATGTAAAGCATTTAACACTTGGTTGTTGCTGCTCTTTTTCACCACACTTTAAAGATGTTTTAGTTCTTAGGTGCTATTTTGTGTCCTCCTGCAAACTCTCCTTAATATGTGCAACCGTGCAATATTGTTAATGTCACATTTTTCAATACAAGATTGCATTTTTAGTTAGCATCATTATTTACTTTTAAAAATTCATTACTAGCTCTATTTTGCTCCCATTTAAGTTAAGTCCCACAGTCCAAAAACATGAATCAAGTCAATTGAAGTCTCCAAATTACCCCATATAGAGTGTATTTGTGTGCGTGTGAGTGAGTGTGTGCCCAGCGATAGATTAGAGCCCTGTCCTGAGTGTATCTGCCCAGTGCCCGAGACATTCTCCGCTGGATGGGCATGGGGAACCCCTCCCCCCTGGCGACCTTAATAGAGGATAAAGTGGAAGATAATGGATGGATGGAACTTGTTATTTATTGATTGGTTAATTAATTGAAGCTATAAAAGCAAAAATAATCTAAGCACAAGATGTAGATATTTTTAAATCAATGGTGGAGGTTCAATCAGACTGAGAGGATTTATCGATTGGATATTAAACTATTTACCTGGACATTGTTTAATCTGCAAATAATGCACAGAATAGGACAAAGAACACAACATTTATTAGCTTACTAAATTATTTTTATCCTCAAAGATAAATATGTATTTTTGGTAAAGGCTGTAGAATGAAACTCTTTTGGCAAATTCCAAACGGGCTGCCTTGTGCCGTTTACTAAGCAGTGGCTTTTGCCTGGCCACTCTGCATACAGGCCTGATTGGTGGATTGCTGCAGAGATGGTTGTCCCTCTGGAAGGTTCTCCTCTCTCCTCGCTGGAGCTCTGACAGAGTAATCATCGGGTTCTTGGTCACCTCCGTGACCGGCCGGCCAGCTCTAGGAAGAGTCCTGGTGGTTCCAAACTTCTTCCATTTACGAATGATGGAGGCCACTGTGCTCATTGGGACCTTCAAAGCAGCAGAAATTTTTCTGTATTCTTCCCCAGATTTGTGCCTCGAGACAATTTTGTCTCGGAGGTCTACAGGCAATTCCTTTGACTTCATGCTTCGTGTTTGCCCTCTGACATGCAGTCAACTGTGGGACCTTATATAGACAGGTGTGTGCCTTTCCAAATCATGTCCAATCAACTGGATTCACCACAGGTGGACTCCATTTAAGCTGTAGAAACATCTCAAGCATGATCAGTGGAAACAGGATGTACCTGAGCTCAATTTTGAGCTTCATGGCGAAGGCTGTGAATACTTATGTAAATGTGATTTATTAGTTTTTTATTTTCAATAAATTTTCAAAACTCTCAAGAAAACTTTTTTCACATGGTCATAATGGGGTTTTTTGTGTAGAATTTTCAGGAAAGTGATTAATGTAATACAGTTTGGAATAAGGCTGTAACGTGAGAAAATGTGGAAAAAGTGAAGCGCTGTGAATACTTTCCGGATGCACTGTAGATGTGTGTAAACATATTTACGTAACTGTACATGCAGTTATTTTACATGCTAAAGCAAAGAGAATTTTAATTTAATACTCTGAACATTGTGCTAATTTATAGGTTCGGTTATTAATGGGGTGCTATTTCCAGTTCACTGACTTATTTTACTCAGTGGCGAGTCAGTGACAGTTTGTGTGTGTGTGTGTGTGTGTGTGTGTGTGTCTGTGTGTCTGTTTAAATCGATGTAAACTGATCTCTGTGTTGAACAATGGTTCAGGATGGTTTCAGGAGAACAACAGTCAGTTTGGAGTCTTTATTCAGCCTCCAAATTCCCACAAATTTTTATCCAATTCAGCATCTGTAAGATGTGCTGGACAAACAAGTCCGATTCATGAAGGTTCAACCACACAACTTGCAGGAGTTAGAAGATCTACAGCTAACATGTTGGGTGTCAGATACCATATCTCACCTAAAGGGTTAGGAAAGTTTTGACAGCAAAAGTGGGATACACACTAATCTAATTCTTCTATTTCATAAATAGTATATTATGATCATAAAATATTATATAATATAATATTAGGAGAGGACGACACGGTGGCTTAGTAGTTAGCACGTTAGCCTCTCAGCATTTGGGATTCCCGTTTTGAGTCCCAATCTGGGTGGAGTTTCCATGTTCTCCCTGTGTCCGCGTGGGTTTCCTCCGGGTTCTCCGGTTTCCTCCCACAGTCCAAAAACATGGATTAAGGTCATTTAAATTCTCCAAATTTCCCCATATAGATTGTGTTTGTGAGTGAGAGTGAGTGTGTGCCCAGGGATAGATTGGCGCCCTGTTCTGGGTGTATCTTCCCAGCGCCCGAATTTCACTAAAAAGTCATTTATCACGACTTACTGAACTGAGCTTACCCTTAATAATAGTGTTAATATTTCACTTGCATGTTTATTAAGGAAACAGGAAAAGTCACGGAGATAGTTATAGAGCAGATTTAGTTTCATACACGGTGAGTTTCACACTAAGATTTAACAAACAACTTCATAAAAACGCGTTGCCTCCAAACAGTTGGGGGCGCTATTGCACTAAATAGTAAACGACGAAGAAAAATAGAAGGCGGAAGCTACGTGTGTTCTGCTAGCGCCGTAGCATTTACTAAACAACGTTTTGCACATTTTCATCATCATTGTCAGATTAAATTTAGTTCTTTACAGAAGGTGAGATTGAGTCTGAACTGAACTTAGTAAAGGTTAATTGTATGAGGGACAATAAGCATGTATGATTTTTTTCTTTATGATGCTGTTGTTCATAGTATTGATAACGTTAACTGTTCTGAAACAATAAAATAAAAAATTGCATGTTCAGGATTTCCTCATAATTGTGGCGATCCGCAGACGCGTTAGTGTTGTAGTAGCTTTGTAATTAATGTTTGTGCGATGTTGTGTAAACTGTAATTCGTTGCAGTAACAAGAAAATAATTCATAATGCAGTGCACTTTATTCTGAAAAATACTAAGTAATGAATTAACTTTTTTATTCTGAACAAGGTGATAAGAAGTGATGGAGACGACCCCAGCTCTCATTCAGCAAAAGGAGAAAAAAACACCTTGAACAAGTCACCAGTCTGAGTAAGAGTATTTACCACGATCCTACCACGCTACCTAAAACTATCAAATAAATACTAAAAACAGATCCCGTCATTTTTTAATAGTTTTACATGAGCTTAAAATGATAATTAAATCTAAAAAGCTTAAAAGAATCAACTAAATAAAAACAATAACATTATATGTATAACAATATTGTTAATTTGTTACTGTACTATTGTACTGTTACTGTACTTAATTTAATTATTATTAAACATCTTTTTCTGCATTTTAGGACTGTAAAATAGTTATCTTTTTTTATCTATTGAGCTAGCAATACATTTGAATAAAAATAAATAATGTTAATTAAAAATGCAATTTTGTATTTAAAAATGTGACAACATTGTACTGTTATGGGTACATTTTGTACAATACAACTGTATTAATATGAGTTTGCTGGAGGAATGACACAAAATAACACTTTTGAACCATGCATCCATCCATTATCTTCCGCTTTATCCTGTACTATGGTTAAGGTTACTAGGGTCTACTATCGCTGGGCACACCTTTGAACTAAAACATCTTTAAAATGTGGTAAAAATAAACAGCAACATTGTTGAACTGTTTGTGGAACTGTTCAGAAGTTCGGGAATGAATGCTTATTAACAAATAAAATAAAGTTGACAAGAAAAACAAAATATCTCATGTTAATACTGTCTGCAATAAAATGAAACTCAAAATAGACTTTTTTGTATTTTTTTTAATGGAGATATTTTATCTATAACACAACAATATTCAGAACAATTGGTTATATCTAATGATATTGTTTGCTTATTTAAAAAAAAAATTGTAGTTTATATTCATGAAAATGTTCAGTGCTCTGTTAATTCTATCTGGAGTCAGTATAGAAAAAAAAACTTTGCTATTATTCCTGTAAATCGTGTGACTTTATGTTATTGTGTATCAAGTCTTGATAATTACATTCATGTTTTCCAGGATTTGCATTAATTACAAACTATTAAGTGGAATTTGAAACTTTGCATTTTGTGATGACAATTAATAAACAGAAAGTAATAATCTTGCAAACTTTTTTTGTAAATTTGCACCCAGCCCAAAAAATCTAACGGTGTCAAATATTTTATGCTGTATGTTTTACTTAAAATGACCATATTTCTGTCTGTGTGTCCTCAGAATAGGGCAAGGTTCAAGCAAGACCACAACAGACCTTGTCCAGTGTTTTCACAGGGGTTTTATTGATCTGGATTTGATGATCTGGTTCCAAAAATACAGGAGTATTTTAAAGCAGCAGCCACATCTGGGGAAAAAAACAAGACATTTTGAACTGCCTCGAGGAAGATGTAAGTCTAGCATTTCCCAAGAGAACGTATTAATATGTACTATATTTCATCTTACTGAAGAAATAATTGTAATGAGTTTGTGGTGGAAACAAAAAGACTTTATTTTGCCAACAATCAGGATTTTTAACAGACACCAAATCATATACTGGCTTATAGCATAACATTTTTTAACAGAGTGCAGGTAAATCTATCTCTGTGGAGTTTAAACTCTCTCCCATCTGCCTGCTTCTGACCTTTTTTACTGTCAACAAGAGGAGAGGCAATTAGCAACATTAATCCAAGGCAGGTTTTACAATTTACCTTATCTGCATCCTGAGCACCTCTCTATTCTGCCCATCACAACCTCATGCCAAAATTATGTATCCTATAAAACACAGATTAGAAAAGGAGGTCTGCATCTTTTCTTGGTCTGCCATACTACATATCTGAGGATCCAGCAAATGTCATCAGAATGTGTGATATAAAAGAATTTCTGTTTCTGTCATCCTTAACTGTGGTTTCATAAATGCATTATAATATGCGTGATTTACATTACATTTGCATTTGGTCATTTAGCAGACGCTTTTCTCCAAAGCGACTTACAAGACGAGCACAGGGTTAATCAAAACAACCCTGGAGCAATGAGCAATAAACTAATACACATTACGTAGAACGGTGTTTTTTGACCACAGTCCCTGATGGACCCAAAAGATAGCTGTATAGCACAGATTAAAATGTCTTGTTCCTGATCTAGAGTTATGACTAAAATTTAAGTTGGAGTATGAATATTGTATTTGCAGATAAAAGCATGATGTCTGTTTATTTTTTCTTGTTTTACAAGCTAATGGATGGCAAATTGATGTGGCTATAAAAGGGATGCAAGACGGTCTTCCAATAGGCTATGAAGATGTTCTAAACAATGTCTGGTAATTTTCAATGTGGCAGCATTGGAAAAGGCTCATGTCCTACATAACTTCTGAGATGTGTCATGCAGCTTTGTAATGCTTATAAACTACATGAATTTCTACAGCAAGTGGTGATGAACCAAACTAAGCCTCTGAATGAATACATGGATTAAGAAACAGACTTATAAGGTACAAACAGTACAAACAACTTCTGGGTGCCTGGTATTTACTAGCTATTACTTATTAAAAAGCAAACAGGGGCAACATAGTTTTACCTCAATTTGAACACATTCAAAAGACAAAATACTAAGTCTGTGAAACATATATTTTTTCACTTTGGAGAAAAAAAAAGACATCTCTCTACCTACAGGAATAAATTTTACAGAGTGAATATGAGTACATCCACAGAGAAGAACCAAAGTGTTCCAACATACAGTGTGGAAGGAGTTTCCCTTAACGGTCTTGTAAAACACCAGTCCACTCACACAGAAGAAAAACCATTAATATGCTCACAATGCGGAAAAAGTTTTACTCAACAGAGTAGTCTTAAAGTGCATCAGCGTATTCACACAGGAGAAAAACCATATTCCTGCTCACAGTGTGGAAAAAGTTTTACTAAACTGTGTTATCTCAAAGAACACCAACATATTCACACTGGAGAAAAACCATATATGTGTTCACAGTGTGGAAAGGGTTTTATTCAGCAGAGTCGTCTTCGGCGACACCAGCGTATTCACACAGGAGAAAAACCCTATTCCTGCTCACAGTGTGGAAAGAGCTTTACTCAGCAGAGTAGCCTTAAAGAACACCAGCGTATTCACACAGGAGAAAAACCATATATGTGTTCACAGTGCGGAAAGGGTTTTACTAATCAGAGTAATCTTACGCAACATCTGCGCATTCACACAGGAGTAAAAGCATATATGTGCTCACAGTGTGGAAAGAGTTTTACTAATCGGAGTCATCTTCAACTGCATCAGCGTATTTACACAGGAGTAAAACCCTATTCCTGTTCACAGTGTGGAAAAAGTTTTACTCAGCAGAGTCATCTTAAACAGCATCAGCGTATTCACACAGGAGAGAAACCCTATTCCTGCTCACAGTGCGGAAAAAGTTTTTTCCGAAACAATGATTTGAAACGACACCAGGACATACATACAGGAAAAGAAACTAATTCCAGCTCATAGTAGCCAGGTTTTTTATTGTTTTGCTATATTGTGTGTATATGTTTTTGGTAGAAAAAAAAACTTGCCACTGTAACGCTGCTCAACTAGAATACAACTAGAAATGCTAAGTATCTCTGGGCATGCCGTTTACAATAACTGGTCACCCTTACAACTTGAAAAGAGAATCACTGAGTTAAAAATAAGGTATAAATATTTAGCACCTCAAATTGTTTGTTGCTTATGGAACAGTCAAGAAACTTTCAGGACATGGTGAAAAGAGAAAAATAATTGATAATCCTATTTACGAAATTATCTATTTAGTATATATTATCTATTATCTAAAATCTGTGTTTTTACTGATTTACAAACATTCATATTTTTTATTTAATTACCCTTTATTCTCTAACCTTGAGAATGAACACCAGAAGGGCTGTAAACTAATGGTTAATCAATTAATCTGTATTTTGAGATTTGATGTTATGATTTATTTTTTTTTGTTTTTTTTTTAATGAATTTTTTTTTTTTTGTTATGAACACACAAGTCCTGTTTCTTTTTATTAAATGAAAACAGGAAGCAGTATTTGGATATGATTTAATGAAAAACCTTCAGTAATAGAGGATCTGCACGTGAGATCATTAGTTCATCTATGGGAGGTCCGGTTTTACTCATTTATTTAGATCTGAATAATCAGTGACCTTGAGTTTAGATGAGGTTTTACAATAGAAATATAGTTTAAAATAATCTTTTTAGTTTTAGTCTAAAACATGGTTTACTTTTCCTCTTTATCATTATAGTACATTGTCAGTTCTTATATTTGGAGCCAATAAAATTGTTTTGTTTCTATTTGTATATTGTATAATCTGACGTCAGAACCTGATCATTGAAACTAATTCTGCTCAGCTGTGATTAATAAATATAAAATTTTGGATTAAATTGCGTTTTGAGATGAGTTTTCATCTGAAAATTTATACAGTGGGGAAAAAAGTATTTAGTCAGTCACCAGTTGTGCAAGTTCTCCCACTTAAAAAGAGGAGAGAGACAAAATAAGAAAATAAAATTATGAAAATCACATTGTCTGATTTTTAAATAATTTATTTGCAAATAATGGTGGAAAATAAGTATTTGGTCACCTACAAACAAGCAAGAGTTCTGGCTGTCACAGACCTGTAAATTCTTCTTTAATAGGCTCCTATTTCCTTCACTCATTACCTGTATTAATGGCACCTGTTTAAACTTGTTACCAGTATAAAGACACACTCCAAACTCCACTATAGTGAAGACCATAGAGCTGTCGAAGGACACCAGAAACAAAACTGTAGACTTGCACCATGGTTGGGAGGACTGAATCTGCAATAGGCAAGCAGCTTGGTGTGAAGAAATCTACTGTGGGAGCAATAATCATATAATAGAAGACCTACAAGGCCACTGCTAATCTGCCTCGATCAGGGGCTCCACGGCATTTCTTAGCCCGTGGGGTCAAAACGATTTCAAGAATGGTGAGCAAAAATCCCAGAACCACACGGTGGGATGCAGTGAATGACCTGCAGCAAGCATTACAAAGGTTACCATCAGTAACACCCTACGCTGCCAACCACTTAGATTTTGCAGTGCCAGACGTACCCCCCTGCTTAAGCCAGTACATATCCTGAAGTTTACTAGAGAGCATTTGGATGTTCCGAAAGAGTATTGGGAAGATGTGTTATGGTCAGATGAAACCAAAGTATAACTCTTTAGTGCAAACATAACTCATCGTGTTTGGAGGAGAGTGAAAGCTGGGTTGCATCCAAAGAACACCACACTATGCTAGATCAACAATCCATCAGTGTCCCCCTTCACAGGTTTAAATTCGGCTGCCTGTGTTCTTGGTAAATTTTCAGGAAACATAAAGTTTGTAAATAACTGTAAAGCTTTGATATAGACAGTTTTAAACAATGCAAATGTGACCAATTTATAAGGGTTATAATATTCATCAAACATTTTTATCCAGTTGGATTGTTTTTTTACTCCCTGCAGGCAGGCAGAAAGTCATGAGTAGTCAAAAGCACTGGATTTCAGCTCATGTGGACGGGAAGGCACTATTTTAGACCTGTAGCTGCATTACTCAATAAAAAACTTTGTCACACGGGCGGCACGGTGGCTTAGTGGTTAGCACGTTCGCCTCTCAGCGCTAGGGATTCCCGGTTCGAATCCCCATCTGGGTGGAGTTTCCATGTTCTCCCCGTGTCTGCGTGGGTTTCCTCCGGGTTCTCCGGTTTCCTCCCACAGTCCAAAAACATGGATGAAGTCAATTGAATTCTCAAAATTGCCCAATATAGAGTGAGTCTGTGTGAGTGAGTGTGTGCCCAGCGATGGATTGGCGCCCTGTCCTGGGTTTATCTGCCCAGCGCCCGAGACGTTCTCCCCTGGATGAGCATGGGGAACCCCACCACGACCCTAATAGAGGATGAAGCGGGAGATAATAAATGAATAATTGAACTTTGTCACACAATGCAGGTATGTAGAAAGCCTTAGCAATAGATACATGAAGCATATAATGATGTATAGTAAGTAATTTTAAAGTAAGAATTCACAGTACAATGTGATGTATAATGATTCAACTAAAGCTGTGAACAAGTGAAGAAATAAAAAAAATAACCATTCAAAATTATAATTATCCATCTATTATTTTCCACTATAACCTATCTAACGTTCACTCACACAATATATTAATAGTTATTGTAAATTATTATATAGTTATTGTTTGTTAACATATTTATTCATTCATTATCTTCCGCTTATCCTCTATTAGGGTCGCGGTGGGGTTCCCCATGCCCATCCAGGGGAGAACATCTCGGGCGCTGGGCAGATAGACCCAGGACAGGGCGCCAATCCATCGCTGGGCACACACTCACTCACACAGACACACTCTAAACGGGGCAATTTTTGAGAATTCAATTAACTTGATCCATGTTTTTGGACTGTGGGAGGAAACCGG
>JAFMOD010000652.1:1394057-1463369 GCA_019802435.1 Corydoras maculifer | reverse complement strand
CAACTGCTTGTTCAAGCCCTAGTTCTATCCCGGCTCGATTATTGTAATGCGCTACTTGCCGGTATCCCAGCTTCCACAATCCGACCTCTTCAACTAATTCAAAACTCTGCAGCCCGACTTGTGTTTAACCAGCCCAAGCGAGCACATGTCACTCCTTTACTCACTTCCCTCCATTGGCTTCCTGTAGCTGCTCGCATTCAGTTCAAGTCACTGACTCTAGCATACAGAACCATTTCCGGTTCCTCCCCCTCCTACCTTGACCCCATCTTTTCTAAATACACTCCGACCCGTTCTCTTCGCTCCAGCGATGATTGCCGCCTGACGATTCCACCTCACCAAATAGGTAAGTCTCACTCCGTGGCGTCCATCACTGCAAAATGGTGGAATGCTCTTCCCAAATCTGTCCGTAAGGCAATATCACTGAACAGTTTTAAAAAAAAAATAATAATAATAATAAATAAATAAATTAATAAATAAATAAAAGGGGGGGGGGGGCGTGTGCCGCGGCATCGAATAACATTCAGCTTTGATGAATTTACAGTATAATTGGTTTTCTTCATAGCTTCTGACTTGTGGTGTTTTCATTTGTAAGTCACTTTGGATAAAAGCGTCTGCTAAATGACTAAATGTAAATGTAAATGGTAAAATCTTTGGTGGAACATTTGTTAACTTTAGCTCAACCTCCATGATCAAAGTCAACATCCTTGTATTGCAGCCTGATGTTTCCAGAAAGTTTGCGCTTTCGTCACTCAAGATGAGGAGTCGGATGGGAGTTGCCATATAGCTAAGTTGGATTTCAAGCTGTGTTGATGTATTAAGCTTACTTTTCTGTTGTAAGCTCAACAGATGTTACATCTATGCACATTTTGAAAATAACTTGTGTGCTTATTGATAAATTGTGGATAGATTGTGATAAAAGTTCAAGTTATTTATATAGCGCTTTTTACAACAGTACATTGTCACAAAGCAGCTTTACAGAATGAAAAGCCTTTAAACCCCCAAAGAGCAAGCCGAAGCGACAGTGGCAAGAAAAAACGGCCAGGCAGCAACAACAATGTAGGACAGCCATGTCCAGATATTAAACAAATGAAAAAAACTAAAAACTGGAAAACTATATGTAAATCCATTAGGGGGCGTCCTGCAGGACCGCCAGTCCAATTAATATTTAGGTTCCATCCAGTGTTCGTCGGCAGAGCCATGGATGAAGATCTCCAGGAAGCCGGTCACACCTCAAAAGAAACAGACAAGGAAGGCAGTTAGAGCTAATAAGGCACGGCATTTAATAAATAAGTAATTTATTGACACAGTGCAGCATGTGACTCCGGCATCACTGACTAGAGCAGCATAACTAAAAGAGGCAGATACTGCAGGCTGTACATAGATGAGATGGCGCCCCGGAACAGCATCATTTCAGAGCCACACCCCCCCATTAACGATGAGGTGGGTGAAGCTGTGAAACGCCAGCATACACTGATCACAGATTACCCCCCAGCACAGCCAAGCCTGAGATCTACATCTTTATCTACAGGGGATTAATTAAACGCAAGATTAAATAAATATGTATTTAATTTATTCTTAAAGATTAATAGTGATTCAGAATCACGAACGGTAACGAACGTTCTTCCACCAGCAGTAATTTTATTTATTCTAGGAGCTAAGAGTAAACCAGCACCTTGAGATCGGAGCTCACGTGTTGGCTTGTACGATTGAATCAGCTCACTCAGATATTGTGGAGCCTGATTATGTAGAATTTTATATGTTATCAATAGAATTTTGTACTCAATACAAAACTTAACTGGTAGCCAGTGCAAGTTTGATAACACAGGACTGATATGATCAAACTTTCTGGTTTTAGTTAAAACTCTAGCTGCAGCATTTTGCACAAGTTGTAATTTCTGTAATGATTTATTCGAACATCCTGTCAGAAGTGAATGACAATAATCTAACCTTGAGGTAATGAAAGCATGAATTAGTTTTTCTGCATCTTGGAGGGAGAGGATATTTCGTAGCTTTTACGAAGGTGAAAAAATGCAATTCTAGTAATATTGCTAATGTGCTCTGTAAAGGAGAGATCTGAATCAATAATGACACCGAGATTATTTACAGATGAACTGGGTCTAATTAAAGAGTTATCAAGGTTTAACATAGGGTTAGAAGCTTTGTTCATTTTGTCCTTGGGTCCAACTATCAAAAACTCTGTTTTATCAGAATTTAGCAGTAGGAAGTTTTTTGACATCCACATTTTAATATCTTGGATGCAGTCCTCGAGCTTACTGACTGAACGACCATCATTAGGGTTAGCTGAAACATATAACTGTGTATCATCTGCATATGAGTGAAAACTGATTCCATGTTTACGAATTATTGATCTCAATGGAAGCATATATAATGCAAATAGGAGTGGACCCAGAACTGACCCTTGTGGGACACCATATTTAACTTTAGCAAGATCAGAACATTGGTTGTTAACACAGGTGAATTGATATCGATCTGTCAGGTAGGATTTAAACCACTGGAGTGCAGATCCTGTAATGCCCACAGTTTTTTCTAATCTATCAACTAAGATGTTATGGTCTATAGTGTCAAAGGCTGCACTAAGATCTAATAATACAAGAAAAGAGATTTGGTTATTACCAGAGGACATTAATAAGCCATTAACGACTTTCATTATAGCACTGAGACAGCCTTAATTAGACCTAAAACCTGACTGAAAAACTTCATGAACGTTATTAGCTAGAAGATGGCGATTCAGCTGATTAAACACAATTTTTTCTAGGATTTTAGAGACAAAAGGAAGGTTTGATATTGGTCTATAGTTGGACAGTATTAGAGGATCTAAATTAGGTTTTTTAATTAATGGTTTAATGACTGCACACTTCAGATTTTTGGGGACATAGCCTATTTTAAGCGATGAATTTATAATGTTTATAAAAGGCTCTGTAATATTGGGTAGGAGGTCTTTAAGCAGGTTTGTAGGTATTGGGTCTAACATACAGGATGTTGTCTTTGATCGTGTAATTAGTGAGACAAGCTCTTTTTTAGATATGGGGTTAAAGGTATTTAACTCTTGTACTATATTATTTTCTCCACCACTAGATTTTTCAGACATCATTGAGGATTGATTACACGATGCATTAGATGATTTAAGTCTTAATTTTTCAATTTTATCAATAAAGAAATTCATGAAATCATTGCTGCTGAACTGTGAGTGAATCTGTGAATCTGATTCAGTAGCACTTCGAGTTAATTTGGCAATTGTGCTAAAGAGGAATCTTTGGTTGTTTTTGTTGTTCTCTATTAGTTCAGAATAATATTTAGTCTTTGCTGCATTGAGTGCATGTTTGTACTCAGTCATACTGTCCTTCCATGCAGCCCTAAATACCTCTAATTTAGTTTGTCTCCATTTACGCTCCATAGTTCTAGTGGTTTGTTTTAGGGCACGTGTTTGATCATTAAACCATGGAACGAGTCTTTTATCTTGAATCCTTTTTAGTTTAAGTGGAGCGACACTGTCTAAGGTTGCAGAAAACACGTGTTTAAGGTATTCTGCTGTGTTTTCAAGTTCATCGGGTCCTGATGCTGGTTTAATAAAAGTGGTGTACTCATTATTGTTGTGTACTGTACATACACATCTGAATCTTAATCTTTAAAGGAGTGTTGTCTCTCTAAACATCATATTGAAAATACTAAAATCCCAACAAAACGTAACAGCTTTAAATGGCAACAGCACTCCATAACAATGACCCTATAATCCTGTACAACCTAGTGCCGTACAACGAAGTTCCATCAAGATCTTCTGAAGCGCCTCAATGGTGAACCTAAAACCCTGTGGGTATTCCATGTTAAGAGCATAGCAAAGTCCAAAGAGCATTACCACTCCAGTTGCAACAGAAGGCAACTCATTGAGGACTTCCACACCATCAATAATAATTCCGATGTCTTGGGGCTGTTGTAGAAGGCTTGAGTTCTCCCTGAAGACGAAGACTGCCATGATAGTATTCGTTCAATTTGTGTCATCACCTCCTGCCACACAGACAGTGTGTAGATGCGTACGTTAAAGCTTAACTACTAAATAAAGTGTTATTTAGTTACTTTTAGTTACTTTTAGCATTTATTCCGCTTTTTGTCCCTCACTTCTCTCCAAATCGCGGTGTAGTTGCTAGCGTTTTTAGCCGCTAACGCTAGCAATTTCTGCTTACTATTGCGGTCATTTGCTGCCAACACCGCTGCATTTATTACCCGCTTAGTTTATAAATATTAGCCTATATTTATAAAAGAGCCATTTCCTGATCTGTGTCGCCGGATTCAACTGTTCGGATTTTCAGATTGTATTTTTTGCGTCTCGACGATGATCACACCGCATTGATTCAGGAGTCAACCTCAATCCGACGCTAATAAAGCCAGATTCAATAGGGTTGGACCTTCACCAGCTGCTGCCGCTGCTTTGTTTTATCATCAGCTGTAACAGCGGGAACTAACCTTACATCTCTACCCACCCGAAGCGAAGTTTATTTCTTCATTATATAGAAACTTTACAATGGCACTTTCCCCTCTGGTTGCCTGCCCTCAGTGCAGTATGTATAGACAGTCTTCCTCCGTCATTACTGATAATTCAGCCTGTGAGAAGTGTAGCCTAGTCCTTAGTCTGACGGAGAAGATTTCAGTGCTAGAAGAGCGCATTCGGGTTTTAGAACAGGGTCATGTTAGTAAAGATGTGTCAGGGACCAGTTTAGCCAGCCCGAATGCCACAGGATCAGGTCCTAAATCTCCGGCATTAGAGCCCTCGCAGCAGGGCGAGTGGGTGACGACCAGGCGATGTACACGTATCACTCTTCTAGGATCCACGTGTCCAATCGGTTTTCCCCACTCAGTGACTCACCCACTGAGAGACCGGTTGCTAAAAATGCTCTGGTTATTGGCGACTCCCAGCTCAGACAAGTGCGAATCGCTACCCCCTTAGAGACCCCAGCAACCATAGTCCGGTGCATCTGACAAGGGCTCCAGACATCAGGGCGAACCTCAAAGTGCTGGCTAATGCTAAACGCTCATTCTCTAGAATAGTTATCCACGTCAGCACTAATGACGTTTGTCTCAAGCAGTCAGAGATTACTAAGGCTAATGTTAAAGAGGTGTGTGGAACCGCTGCAATGATGTCTGATGAAGTAGTTGTCTCTGGTCCCCTACTAATTAGGCGTGGCGGCGAAACCTACAGAAGGTTATGTTCGCTACGTTGCTGGATGTCTAAGTGGTGCTCAGAAAACAACATTACCTTTATCGATAATTGGTCTACTTTTGAGGGAAGGCTTGGCCTTTTGAAATGGGACGGCATCCATCCTTCCCGGAAGGGTGCTGCACTCATGTCACATAACATAGCCGATAGGGTTTTTTCTTCAGATAGGAATAAAAATTGACAATTCAGAGCCAAGGCCAGGCAGCAGACAGAATGGCCTAACCAACTGCCTGCGAACTGCCAGGAGTCGTCACCCACAATAACTAGGTTCCATACCATTAAGACAAGTATCAAGTATCGCAGTGAGCAAAAAACAAAAAGAGTCCAAAAAGTGTGCCAAAAAAAATCTCATTAATATCAAAACAAACCTCAAGTAATACTTAAAACACTTTTAAGTTAAAACTTGGGTTATTAAACATTAGGTCACTTTCATCAAAATCAGCTCTAGTTCAAGAAATAATAACTGATAACTTCCTAAATGTCTTTTGTCTCACAGAGACCTGGATTAGGGCCAATGAATACCTAGCGTTAAATGATGCCTCTCCACCTGGTTATACTTAATAAACCACGTCTTAGTGGACGAGGAGGTGGCGAGGCTATGATCTATAAAGAAAACATAAATGTAACACTTAATAATAAGTATGAGTCAAAATCCTTCAAAGCTCTTGTACATAACATAAGCAGCTCATCTGCATTGAAGTATAAATCCAATCTATTGCAACTTATTACCATATACCGCCCTCCCGGCCCATATACAGAGTTTATTAAAGAATTTGGTAAATTTCTCTCTAACATAGTAATCTCATCAGACAAGGCCTTAATAGTCGGTGACTTCAATGTTCACTTTGAAAACCCACTAGATTCATTTAAATTAGCCTTTGACTCCATCCTAGATTCCATGGGCATTACTCAAAGTGTAGTTGGTAAAACACATCGCTGTAAATATACATTAGACTTAGTTTTATCACATGGTTTTAACATTAATAATTTAACTATTGTCCCTCTTTGTGAGGTCATCTCCGATCACTATTTGATAACCTACGATTTAGAAATTAATATTAATCCAGTCATTAAACCGCAATATGATATTAAACGTACAATCATTTCCTCTACTGCTGCATCATTCCTACAACATTTACCCGAAATAAACATTAAACCAGCATCAGAACCTGATGAACTTGAAAACATAGCAGAAAACCTTAAACACGTGTTTTCTGCAACCTTAGACAGTATCGCTCCACTTAAACTAAAAAGGAATAAAGATAAAAGACTCATTCCATGGTTTAATGATCAAACACGTGACCTAAAACAAACCACTAGAACTATGGAGCGTAAATGGAGACAAACTAAATTAGAGGTATTTAGGGCTGCATGGAAGGACAGTATGACTGAGTAAAACATGCACTCAATTCAGCAAAGACTAAATATTATTCTGAACTAATAGAGAACAACAAAAACAACCAAAGATTCCTCTTTAGCACCATTGCCAAATCAACTCGAAGTGCTACTAAATCAGATTCACAGATTCACTCACAGTTCAGCAGCAATGATTTCATGAATTTCTTTAGTGATAAAATTAAAAACATAAGACTTAAATCATCTAATGCATCATGTAATCAACCCTCAATGATGTCTAAAAAATCTAGTGGTGGAGAAAATAATATAGTACAAGAGTTAAATACCTTTAACCCCATATCTAAAAAAGAGCTTGTCTCATTAATTACACAAAGACATTATCCTGTATGTTAGACCCAATACCTGCAAACCTGCTTAAAGACCTCCTACCAAATTTTACAGAGCCTTTTATAAACATTATAAATTCATCACTTAAAATAGGCTATGTCCCCAAAAATCTGAAGTGTGCAGTCATTAAACCATTACTTAAAAAACCTAATTTAGATCCTCTAATACTGTCCCACTATAGACCAATATCAAACCTTCCTTTTGTCTCTAAAATCCAAGAAAAAAATGTGTTTAACCAGCTGAATTGCCATCTTCTAGCTAATAAAGTTCATGAAGTTAATTAAAGTCGTTAATGACTTATTAATGTCCTCTGGTAATAACCAAATCTCTTTACTTGTATTATTAGATCTTAGTGCAGCCTTTGACACTATAGACCATAACATCTTAGTTGATAGATTAGAAAACACTGTGGGCATTACAGGATCTGCACTCCAGTGGTTTAAATCCTACCTGACAGATCGATATTAATTTACCTGTGTTAACAACCAATGTTCTGATCTTGCTAAAGTAAAATATGGTGTCCCACAAGGGTCAGTTCTGGGTCCACTCCTATTTGCATTATATATGCTTCCATTGGGATCAATTTGTCATGGTTTGTTTTGTCACGTGGTGTGGGTTGGGTTTTGTGTTCACGCCCCCGTAATCACGAGCACCTGGTCCCTATCACATTCCCCTACTTACACTCCGCACTACCTGCCCGTCACCGCTAGTTTGTTTCGTGCCACGCCTTTGCCAAGCCCCGACACTACAAGCCCCGTCTCTGCCCTGTTACCTCGCCATCGAGCCCTGTACCTTGTCGCCCTGGTTGCTGTTTTGTGTTCTGTGTTCTGTGTGCAGTTCGTCATCCTGTCGTCGTCACCTCGTCAAGTGCCCTTCACACCGTCTCCCGTATTTGGAACCCGACCCGCCGTGACGTCATCACCCGCCGCCCTGTCTGTGTCGTGTTCCTGTGCACTACGTGTTCTGTCTGTAAATAAACCTGCACTGTTCGAATCTCCGTCTCCAGTGCCCGTTCCTCCGAGTAGCGGATCCGCCTCGCTCTGGTCTTTAGACCGTAACACAATTATTCGTAAACATGGAATCAGTTTCCACTCATATGCAGATGATACACAGTTATATGTTTCAGCTAACCCTAATGATGGTCGTTCAGTCAGTAACCTCGAGGACTGTATCCAAGATATTAAAATGTGGATGTCAAAAAACTTCTTACTGCTAAAATCTGATAAAACAGAGTTTCTGATAGTTGGACCCAAGGACAAAATGAACAAAGCTTCTAACCCTATGTTAAACCTTGATAACTCTTTAATTAGACCCATTTCATCTGTAAATAATCTTGGTGTCATTATTGATTCAGATCTCTTCTTTACAGAGCACATTAGCAATATTACTAGAATTGCATTTTTTCACCTTTGTGAGATACGAAATATCCTCTCCCTCCAAGATGCAGAAAAACTAATTCATGCTTTTTCTACCTCAAGGTTAGATTATTGTAATTCACTTCTGACAGGATGTTCTAATAAATCATTACAGAAATAACAACTTGTGCAAAATGCTGCAGCTAGAGTTTTAACTAAAACCAAAAAGTTTGATCATATCAGTCCTGTGTTATCAAACTTACACTGGCTACCAGTTAGGTTTCGTATTGAGTACAAAATTCTATTGATAACATATAAAACTCTATATGATCAGACTCCACAGTATCTGAGTGAGCTGATTCAATCGTACAAGCCAACACGTGAGCTCCAATCTCAAGGTGCTGGTTTACTCTTAGCTCCTAGAATAAATAAAATTACTGCTGGTGGAAGAGCATTCTCCCACAAGGCTCCTCAACTTTGGAATAGCCTTCCAGTTACTGTTCGTGATTCTGAATCAATATTAATCTTTAAAAATAAATTAAAAACACATTTATTTAATCTTGCATTTAATTAATCCCCTGTAGATAAAGATGTAGATCTCAGACTTGGCTGTGTTGGGGGGGGGGGGTAATCTGTGATCAGTGTATGCTGGCATTTCACCGCTTCACCCACCTCATCATTATTGGGGGGGTGTGGTGCTGAAATGATGCTTTTCCGGGGCGCCATCTCAACTATGTAGAGTTTGCAGTATCTGCCTCTTTTAGTTCTGCTGCTCTAGTCAGTGATGCCGGAGTCACATACTGCACTGTGTCAATAAATTAGTTATTAATTAAATGCCGTGCTTTATTATTAGCTCTAACTGCCGTCCTTGTCTGTTTCTTTTTGAGGTGTGACCGGCTTCCTGGAGATCATCATCCATGGCTCTGCTGACGAATACTGGATGGAACCTGAATATCAATTGGACTGGCGGTCCTGCAGGACACCCTTAATGGACTCACATATAGTTTTCCAGTTTTTAGTTTTTCCATTTGTTTAATATCTGTACATAGCTGCACTACATTGTTGTTGCTGCCTGGCCGCTCAAGGAGGATGAGTCCCCCACTGAGTCTTGGTCCTCCCAAGGTTTCTTCCTTAAAATAACAACATAACAGGGAGTTTTTTTTGCAACTGTCGCTTCGGCTTGCTCTTTGGGGGTTTAAAGGCTTTTCATTTTGTAAAGCTGCTTTGTGACAATGTACTATTGTAAAAAGCGCATTATAAATAAATAACTTGAACTTGAACTTGATAGTACTCTCCAGCTCCTGCTCGGCTTGATCTTTCTGGGAGACCTGACGCAAAATACACAAAATAGACAACTGAACAACTGCAGTCTGGCACACATTATTAATCACTACATACAATGGCAGAGGAGTTCTCCCATGAATAATTAGGTTGAATCTCATCATTGTGACAGAATATATCTGGACATACCATGTATTCCTTTATTAGGTCCTCAACACATACTCCCAGTTGGATGATGAGAGCTTGAGGATACACTTCCTTCTGACTTCGGCATCAGCACCCTTCAGAGACAATCATAATGGTAGCTAAGCAATGTGTAGACTACTCTGGTTAGTCAATTCCCAGATCTACCATAAACAGTGCTTTTACAGTGCACCTGGACAATATTGAATCCATGGCACTGACTAATTGAAAGCCTAGTGAAAATGTAAAGCCATTCTAGTACATCTGCCAGAGGCCACTGGCAGTCCCTCTTTAAATATTAATACTGGATAAAAGTAACTTTGGTGCAAAACACTCACAGCTGTGCATCTGGAAATTCAAATTAGTACATTTATTCTTTTGCACAAATGCTACATAACAGTTACACCTTAAATTCGTAGTGACAGGTGCACAAATTACTTTTTATGAGCCACAAATTAATGAACTCATACGGCCACATTTTTTAAAAATGGTTGCTACAGTGAATACAGTGCAAAACACTTTGGCACTCACTTACAAAAAAAATGCCATGGACAAAAATTGCACATCAGCAAACCAATACATTACTTCATACAATGACAGTTGCACAAAAGACATCCTCTTCAGGCTGTCGTTAGTGGTTAATTATATACTGCACATTATACCTGATCAAGGAACTCCAGGATCGTGGCAGTTTTTGCTTTAGTTGTCCCTGCTTTCTTTCTGAAGATCTTCAGTAGCTGTGGGGAGTGCTTATCCAGCTGCGCCATAAATCTGGTCAGGACGGGAAATGAGGTAACACGCTGAAACTCTTCATCAACCTGTACATGGGAAAGTTTGAAGAACAATGTGAAATAAAAACAAGATTAAACATTATGTTCTCATCTATGGGCTTTAGTATATAAGAAGTTACAAAAGGTATACTTCTTCCATCTGAAATAAAGCTGGACATCTATCCATGAGGTTTTCGATGGTAGGCTTCTGATCCACAATCTCTTGCCTTCTGAACTGAAAGGTCCTGGCCATCTTCTCCCGTATGGTTCTCTCATTATTTCTTTTCTTTATTTCGGTCCGAAGAGATGTTCTTTCTTGCTCAAGGTTTTCTTGAGTGTCAAGATCCAGGATAGTAATTGGCCTACTCTTCTGGCCTTTTTGACATTCTTTGCTGGGAAGGGAGCAGGATCTTCTCGTGACTTGGATTTGTGTGTGTTTACCATGAGCTCAGACGCAAGTCCATGTGACCTCAGCTGAGTGCGGTAGTTGGACATCTTACTCTTGAGCTTCAGTTTCCATCCATAGCTCTCATTGAATAAGTCTGGTTGCCTCAGGCAGGGATGCTTCCTTGTCAGAGCCTCTGCAAAATCACTCAGGTCTGCATCAGTGGGGTATGCCTTGTAGGAAAAAATCTTCTCTGCCAATCTTTCCAGTATGTCGGACGGCATTTTTGTAGGCGTCAGTCTGGTTTGGTTCTGTGCATATTCTGCATTCCCTCTCTGAAGTTGACCTTCTGTTTCGAGGGAGAAGGGCGGGATGATAAACTCCTTTGGCCATTGCTCTTTTCTGAGTCCCTCACTGTCAGAGGAGCTGCGGCTGAGTATGACTGTGTCATCTCTATCAGTGTTTTGTGAGGCGAGGCTTGTGTCTAAGTCAATCAGATCAGATGGGACATCGAAATTCAGAACAATATCAGGAGCAGATTGTATGATCTTGATTGTGATAAGATCTTTGATCATGGAGGTTGAGCTCAAGTTAACAAATGTTCCACCAAAGTCAACATCCTTGTACTGCAGCCTGACATCTCCAGAAAGTTTGCATGCGTTTTTGACCTGTTCAATGAGCTCTTCCACCGTGTCCGGCACCCTTGATAATTCCATCCTCTCAGCACTTTCGTCACTCAACAACACAAGGAGTCGGATGGGAGTTGCCATACTGCTAAGTTGGAGATCAAGTTGTGTTGCTGTAGATGCCCTGACAGGCAGTGAAGTTCAGGAAGCTGGCGTGAAAACCTGAATGGCAGGAGAATAACAGGAGAGACAGAGGGAGAGAGAAATTATTAATTCACATTCACAACCACCTTCTCTCGACATAAAGATGACAGCTTAGAGTTGTAATAAGTAAGGTGTGTCAATGCCTCTTTAAGGTAGTCTAATATCACATTGTGTCAGTGCCCCTTTTATACCATTAACATTAACATTTGGTCATTTAGCAGACACTTTTATCCAAAGCGACTTACAAGGTAAGCACAGGGTTCATCACAACATCCCTGGAGCAATGAGGGTTAAGGGTCTCGCTCAAGGACCCACACTGGTAACTTCAGTGGACCTGGGATTTGAACCCACAACCTTCAGATTGATAGCCCAACACCCTAACCACTGAGCTACCGCTCCCACATCATACCGCTCCCACCGCTCATACAATCAGTATAAGTGTCCCTCTCTGTTAGTCCACTGTCATTGCCCCTTTGATTTAGTCCATTGTTACATTATGTCAGCGCCTCTAAGTAAGTCCACTGTCACACAGTTTGTCAATGCCCCATTAGAGGTAGAGTTCTGAAGTGTGCAAGCACTACGTGCATAATAAGTAGCCATGCGCTCTTTTTGTTTATAATGTTTGCGGAGTACAGAATAGAAAAATTAATTGCTGAGCAACTGTAGTTTGCGTGGTGCTGTACAATGCCAATTCAACTGCTCTACAGTGTATTTACCATGATTAGAATGTTGTGGAGAAATTGTTATGATGTGACTTGATGGTCAATCAGTAAATGTATGAGGGCGTGCGTGAGTAGGTATGAGGTCAGTGCGCCCTTGTTTCCCGGTTTAGAAAGAATGCTCATGCTCACATTTATCACTTTTAAAGATATGGAAAGATCACAAAGCCCCCTACTTATATACTACAACACCAACAACACAAAGGAGTAAGTAGGCTAGGCAGTTTAATAACAGATGCTGGCTGGCATTTGGGAACTTAAATAGTTTTGTTTTTTTTTCCCAAAAAACGTTGGCAGAAAATTCTAACTGGACAACGCTGATTCGGTCAAACATTTATCAAACGGTCATCGCTTAACATCCCTACATCCTACATTCTCTACCTTTAGGTTAGTACAGTGTCAGTTTAGTGCTGATTTTAAAACATGATTAGTAGAATGAATTATATGCAAGTAGAATGCTTTGAAGAAAATGCAGACCTTAAATAAAGTAAAAAAAAAAGTTAATAAGTTAAAAAAGGAAAATGCAGACCTTAAACTTGAATATATCTCTTCGGGGTAATGAAACACACTCATTCCTTAGTGTAAGCTACCAGCGGATATGGATCAGTCAGCTCATTCATTCATTCATTATCTCCTGCTTTATAGTAGGGTCGCGGTGGGGTTCCCCATGCCCATCGCCCATCCAGGGGAGAACGTTTCGGGCGCTGGGCAGATAGACACAGGACAGGGCGCCAATCCATCGCTGGGCACAGTCAGCTCATCTGATGTCAAAAGTATTATGTCTTTAGTAGGGCTCACTTCAACTTCAAAGGCCCTGAAGTGTTCCCAGTGCCACACACATAGCTTCTGAACAATGAAAAAAAGTCTGTCCTTCAGAATCAACATGTGGATGATTTCAGTGAATTCGGGAATCCCTGCCAAAGACCCATGTGCAAGTACCATTCCAGTTCTGTAGCTGAATCCATTGAAAGCAACGTTTTTTGCCAGGCACACATTGTCCACAGTTGGGTGTTTGAGCCGTATAGCCTGTGCAATATCTTCTCTTAACACATCAGACAGAGTTGAAACAGTTGAAACTTCCAAAAGAGGTTTTTGAGGGTACATAAATACCTGTTGTGCTATGTGATATTGGTGTCACTCTGCCAAAGACAACAATTCTTGAAAGATCTAGTATACCGAACAACTCTTTTAAAAAAAACTGTGCTTGGCTTCATGTCTTAAAGTCCAAAGACAGACTAATGGTCCAAATTTACGAATGAGTTGAGGATAATGTTCCAAGAAGTGATGCTTAGTGTTGAAATTTATTAAACATAAAATACATAAATTGCGTTAATTTATCCTAACTGTATGTATGAATGTATGTAAGCTATGTGTTTTACTGGTTCAACTGAACATGGAAAATTGGAACAATAGGACATTCAACAGAAACAGGCCTTAAGTTCATGCCCTAGGAGGAGGCAGGAAGCAGGACCAGATGGTGGAGAGGTTTGAGATGTTTAAGAGGATGTTCTCACCAAGACAAAGGACTGCTTATGCACATACATAGGAAAAGGACAGCCCTCCTAAGGTTTATAAACCGAAGCTGGCTCTTTGAGAGTCAGAGCTCTCTCATCAATCGTGGTTGCCTGCAATTGATTTACATTTACATTTAATCATTTAGCAGACGCTTTTATCCAAAGTGATTCATAATTTTTCTGTACACTTAGTTGTCTATTCAGTAATTTGCATTAAAATCTGTTTGGAACAACCTGCATCTCTGAGGCCATTTATTGAACATCTAATATTAGGCAGCAGATTGTAGTCTGGGAAAACCTCTTGAAGTTGCACTCTGTGCTCTGAGATCTAGAAAGTCAAACACACAATTGATTCCTCTGTATGCACAGGTGAGACAATAAGCTCCACGACATCTTTTAACTCAGTCAGTATTTTCCATGCAGGTTCATCAGCAGGTATATTTTGGCCGACAAGGAAGGGGAAAAACCTTAAGAGACTCCAGTTTTCATGAGAATTGCCTTCTATTGTCTTTCGAGATGCAAAGTTCAATGGCACTGGATGGGGACAGTTGACTTTGTCAGTCCACTTAAAGGGGAAACCTAGAATAGACTCGTTTAAATATGCAAGTGTAAAGTACTTCTTAGATGTGAAAACAGAAAGACATAGCGCAATCTCTGTAGGAATGATTCCTTCAAATAAATCATGGACAAGATCTGGAGGGAAACCCGTGGTAACTTTGAAATGACTAAGTTTCTCAGAAAGAACACATCTCTTCTTTACACCACAGAAATTGCTTAGAGAATCTTGTTCGATAATTTTGAGGTGGTCTGATTGAATCTGTTCTGTTCTTAATGTAAATGCTCCACTATCTACATTTTTATTTTGAATTTCTGATCTAGATGCTGTACAAAATCGACACAGATTACCACTTGAAAAGCTCTCAACAAACCCAGCAATACTGTGTGCTCCAAGGTTATCGGCTATCACACACTAGATTGTTCCCCTGACACATTTCCCTAACTTCTGCAAAAACACACTGTGTTCTTCCAATGAACTCAAATCAATTATGAGCAGCTCCAGTATTGTCTCATAGCCATACACTTTCAAATCATCACTTTTGACTAGAAGAGCCAAGTAAATTGATGACAGTGAAGATTGACATCCAGGTCCAATAGAGGGCACAGATTTAATGTTTTCTTCGTGAGGTCCCAATGGGATTGCATATTTCAAATTTATCAATGTAAAGATTTATTGAAATTGCACAGTCTGTAGACAGATGTGTACTGTTTCCGTAAAATTCACCATCAAAAGGACAACTATATACCGTTTTATCACTCTCTGGAGAATATCTCTTTTTCAAATTCACAGTTTTTGCCAAGATAGCATCTGAATTTAGAATCTGCTGCAATGTTTTCAGCACAGATACATACTGTAATGATTTTTTGTTTATTTTAAGAATATATTCCAATGGTGACACTACGCAGAACTCTCTTTTATAATATGACTTACCCTCTCCAGATTATTAGTTGCAGGTGAGCCTTATTGATGACGGCATCCTCTTAAGCTGCCGTTCCGGACTCCTCGGCGCAGAGTTTTTTGGATCACCCCGCTCATGCGTTCTGCTCGGTTCTTTCTGAGCGCGTCTGTTCGGGACGTGCTGTTCTCCTTCTGGCGAGACCCACAGATAAATGTGCTGACTCGCTACCTCTTCATAGGATCGCACCCTCCTCAGGTGACGTAAAGACATCGGGGACTCTGTTACACGCCACCCCTCCCCCTCGCCAGCGCTTCACGCCGCTCACTCGCTGCATCCGACGTGAGACGCTGCTTTCCGCTGCTTGTGGGGAAGTTGAATGTTTATGAACTATTGACTGTATTTGTTTTTGTTGCTTTTTTCCCTGCCTGGAGGAAATAAAACCCTCTTTCGGTTCAGCAAACACTCCTCCCTCAGTTCCTCCGGCAACGGGACGCTTAAATATAACAAAACTATACCAACAAACTCAACACTGATGGAGCCAACGGAGGAGGTCCTGCAGGCTCAAGGACGTGCCCTGGTGGAGCTCCAGAGCGGACTCAGTGAGATGACCCGGGCGATCCAGACGCAGCTGTACTGGCTACGCCAGGGAACCCGATCAGAGTCCGATTATGCTCTGGAGTTCCGGGTGCTGGCAGCAAGGACGGGCTGGAGTGGATCCATCCTGACAGTTATGTTCCGGGAGGGTCTGCGCCGGGATATCCAACGCGAGGTCGCCGGACGAGACTTCGGAGCCACACTGGACGACCTCATCTGTTTCGCCGTCCTTATGGAACAACACCTCGCCACGGTTCCGTCAGCTCGCACCTCCAGCCGTTCCTCTGCCAGTCCACCAGGGTGGAGGGAGATCACTTCACCTCCATCACCTCGGATTCCGGATCCTGAACCTATGCAGCTGGGACGGTCCCACTTGACCCCTCAGGAGCGTTGATGCCGAGTCCAACTGGGACTTTGTGTATACTGCGAGAGCTCTTCACATGCCCTGCAGGACTGCGACGTTCGACCCGACCGCCGTGGCCGATCTTCACCTGCACGATCAGCTTCTCCACATGAAGTACCTAAAGTCGCGGTGAGAGTATCAGGGGTAGTGAGTCAACAATGCCTATGCTTAAATTCTGTTTTGTTTTTTAAGGGCTCTTTTCTGACGGCTGCTGCGCTGGTGGATTCCGGAGCGGACGGCAACTTTATAGACCGAGGCTTCTGCCATCAATGGGGCATCCCTGAGGAGCCCCTTGAGACCACTTTTTCCATCCAGGCAGTGGACGACAGCCCTCTGCCCTCAGGGGGGGCTAAAAGCTCCACACACCCCCTCCGGATGGGGATTGGAGAGGGTCATTTTGAGGAGATCTTATTTTTCATCATCTCCTCTCCCTCTGTCCCTGTCATTTTAGGGCTGCCCTGGCTGAGGCGACAAGAACCTGTTATCTTCTGGGCCGAGCTGCGGGTCCGGTCGTGGTCATCTCGGTGTCGACAGGCGTGCATCCAACATCCTCCGCACCACCTATGCTCGGCGTCCAGGGTGTCACCGGTTTCCCAGTTGCCCCCTCAGGTACTTGAGGTGTACGCTGACCTGGTCGAGGTATTTAGTAAAACGCGTGCTAATACACTTCCTCCCAATCGCCATTACGACTGTGCTATTGACCTGGTGCCGGGGGCTAAATTACCGCACGCGTGGCCATACCCTCTCTCGGTAGCTGAGACGCGGGCCATGCACGATTACATAGAAGAGGCCCTACGTAACGGATTTATCCGCCCATCTAAATCGCCGTCGGCGTCTGGGTACCCAAACAGGGTGGGGAGTTGCCGTTTTTGTTTTTGTTGCTTTTTTCCCCTGCCTGGAGGAAATAAAACCCTCTTTTTTGGTTCAGTAAACACGCCTCCCTCAGTTCCTCTGGCAACGGGACTCTTAAACATAACATTGTCAGCTTATGCTTCTGTTGTACGATGCGGCGTTGAAGGTAAGAGCAGAACCAAACACGTACCACTTAAAGGGACGATAAACGTAAATACTTATTAATACTAATAATATAAACAAAAATGGGCACGAAACGTGTTGGGGGATTTCTTACCATTCAGGTTGCCCTGTTTAGGTGAACACCCCTGGAGCGCTTGCCTCTCTTGGGCCGTGGCGCCCTCCGCAGTCAGGCCATGTGGCGCCGTCCTGCCGAAACGTGTAAGGCGGGCGATACTAGCTTTTAAGGGAAAAAAAATGAAATTGTGAAAGTGAAAAGCAAGTCATTCATAAAAATACTATAAGTTTCCAGGATTAACCACTAATATCTGTTTTGACAGTGCATGAAGGTACTAGAGACAAATATAAACAAACCCAAGTGTTATATGGTCTTGGTATATATTTGGATGAAAAAGTTTTATATATGATAAATAAAACCATAGTCAAAACACCTAAAACTTACTATGGTTATTAAATCTTCATGTTATACTAGTTTAGAGTAGCTGTTGTGTTGCAATGTGACACATATGCCTTTTATGACAGATTTAGTGAAATGAACTAATCTGAATTGACAACTCTATATACTCAAAAAAGATAATTTAACCTAAGTCATCATAAGACTAATTTTTATCTCTAGTTCTTTTGTTGCACTCTGTCCCGAGGGAGCATGAACGTAGATAAATCTGAACAGGGAGCGAAAACAAGTTTAATAATTTAAAGAAATACAAAGATGCAGACAAAATCTGCTCAGCCATTTGACATCTAAGACGTGCAATGTTTTTATCCATGGGGTCAATTTTAATGGCGTTTGGGATGTCTGAAAAATATTCTATGGTCTCTCGTGCCATCTTAAAGGTAAACAAAGATGACTAAGAAAAAATCATACATTAATTTATTTTTTATTTTGTATTATTTAAACATCAATTTGGCAGGCCTTCTAACAATTTTAACCTAATTTACTGGTAAAATAACTTGCATGACAAAGACTCCACAACTTGATCCATCGGTTTGTACTGAATGAGCAAATCTCCCAGGTTTCCACTTAATGTTCATCCAGTCCTTTTTGCCATGCTTGTGAAAGCGTGCTCTGATAAACTGTCTGCAAGAAACAAATCCAGATCAATTCTTCTTACCAATTAAAACATTCATGGTTATTTAAACTTTATTTAGACTTTAGCACCAATTATTTTATAAATATTCTTTTTTATTGTTGTGCATGATTAGTTTTACTGAAAAGTGCTGCTGCAGTGGAGTCATCAATGTCATTGTCACAGTTTCCAGAATCAACCACAAATATCTGTTTTGACAGTGCATAAAGGTACTAGAGACAAATACAAACAAACAGAAATGTTATCTGGTCATGGTATATATATGGATGAAATAGTTTTATATATGATAAAACCATAGTCAAAACACCTACAACTTACTATGGTTATTAAATCTTCATGTTACACTAGTTTAGAGTAGCTGTTGTGTTACAATATGACACATATGCCTTTTATGACAGATTTAGCTTTTCCATAAACCTGTCACTCATGTAATTGTCATGGCTGGGTGATATATATGTGCAAATCAGTTTAAATCAGTAAAAATCACATGCAGATGTCATTAATCTTTTACTTAGTGGCTTAGTGGTTAGCACGTTCGCCTCTCAGCGCTAGGGATTCCCGGTTCGAATCCCCATCTGGGTGGAGTTTCCATGTTCTCCCCGTGTCTGTGTGGGTTTCCTCCGGGTTCTCCGGTTTCCTCCCACAGTCCAAAAACATGGATCAAGTTAATTGAATTCTCAAAATTGCCCCGTTTTGAGTGTGTCTGTGTGAGTGAGTGTGTGCCCAGCGATGGATTGGCGCCCTGTCCTGTGTGTATCTGCCCAGCGCCCGAGACGTTCTCCCCTGGATGGGCATGGGGAACCCCACCGCGACCCTAATAGAGGATAAGCGGGAGATAATGAATGAATGAATAGTTGCTCCTGTCACCCATACACGTTCATGCTCCGCTTCCTTGCTCACGGCTCCGCACACACCCACTTCTTCACGTACTAATACACGCCCCTCTCCTCCACGCTCCACTCCACACACAACCACTTCCACACCTGCCGCTCATTCCCCGCATCACCGATCACCATCTCCTAATTATTAGTTTCAGGTGCGTCGGCTGGATTGGCTTCTTAAGTCACCGTCCCGGACTCCTCGGCGCAGAGTTTTTGGTTCTCGTTTTGGTACGATCGCCCCGATGTGCTCAAGGTGCGCCTGTTTTCGGCGCTCTCGGCTCGAGGCGCTTTTCGTCTTCACCTCGTTAACCAGCAGTTTCTCTCCAGGAACGCGATCCCCGAGTGACGTAAGAGCCCTCGGCATCCTCGACTCTTACGCCTCCGCCTTCTCCGCGCTCCCCGCTGCGTCCGCACCGGCTGGGACGAGAGCCACGGCGCCTGGTGACTTTTGAACTCTTTTGGTTTCGTTATTCTGTGAACTTTTTCGTTATTGGGGTGTTCCCCTATTACTCCTACGAGGGAGACATTAAAACTCTGTTTGTGACTCAAGTACCATGCTTCCTCGTTCTCTCCGGAACGGGGGGGGGGGGGGGGGGGGGGGGGGGGGGGGGGGGGGGGGGGGGGGGGGGGGGGGGGGGGGGGGGGGGGGGGGGGGGGGGGGGGGGGGGGGGGGGGGGGGTAACAAATTGTACTAATAGTGTTAATTATTGTTTTAAGAGCACATATACACGAACACATAAATTTAATTAGGAAATATAATGCATTTAACTTGAGTAATTACCTTGAATTACACACGAAATCGCTCGGGTAGCTCAAATCGACAAGCGAAGTGATGGAAATCAGCTTCTGTGATGTGCGCATGCGCACTAAGCCAAAGTAGCTCAACTCGATGGGTAGCGCAACTCGACGGAACAACGGCACGCCCCCGCCTCGCCAACGCTTCGCTCCGCTCGCCCGTTGGTTAAGTGGTGAGCTGCGGCTCCCCGCCGTCTCTCGTGTGCTATTGCATCTGGACTTTGTGTTTATTTGTTTTTTCACTTTATTCCCGCCTGGAGGAAATAAACTCTTTTTTGTTTTACGCACAAATACGCCTCCCTCTGTTCCTCCGGCTACGGAACGCTGCATTTGTAACAGATAGAGGTCCCTTTTGCTATTTTAATTGTCTTAGTAAGAACAATTCTTCCACTAGTGCAAAGGATTGTGAGAGAAGGGCGGAGGCTTTAAGGATGAAGGATGTCATGATCTGAAGGAACAGACCAGCCCACCATGCTGATGTCAGTATCCGAGTATCTAAAGGTTAAGCTACAAACAGGATTTTGTCAGAATTAGCAAGCGAAGTTTTCTAATAATATGTTTGTTACATGTACATCTATGCAGTTATAGTCCTCACCAGTGGTATAGAAACCAGATCCCTCTGTCCTCTTTATGCCCTTTCATGAGTGCATTTATCCATTTTCAAACTGTTGTTACATTAATTTTGTTTGATCATTCATTACATAAACTTAAATAACATGAAATATGTCTGTCAGCAGTGGATAGCACATCCAGTTGTAATAAATAATGGTTCTGGCTGAAAACTTTTGAATAAACGAACCTGAGCTTTGGCAGAAAAGCATGCATCTGTTTTACGGGTCAGTCGCAGATGACTGTTTTAACAAGGTTTTGCTTTGAAATATCGTAACTTTGAGACAGGTCGCGCATTCAGAAAAAAATTCTGATGGATTATGGAAGCTGCTCTTTACAGCCAACATACAGTTATTACGGTAACTTTACTCCCAATACTGGCAAAAAAAATCTGTCTCCCTCACACACACACACACACACACACACACACAGAGCTTAGAAGCACAAACAGCTGCCAGTGACTCCACATGGTCCCGTTCCTTAAGGAGAGGCGGCCAGAGAAAGCTGGTCTCATTTGATTCGGGGCTACTGACAAAATATCCGGGGCTATAGCCCCGAAAGCCCAGGTCTAACGACGCCCCTGGTCCTCACCCTCACCCTGAAGAGTAAAAGGTTCTTAGAACATTACAGAACTTTACATTCATATTTTAACATCTCCACCAACACAGTGTTGTAGCTCAACCAATGTGCCTTTAATAAATAAACAGTTTTAAGTTTTTGTGAAATAATATAAAAAAAGCATGTGGAATAATTATTGATGCCATTATAATCTTGTAATATCTCTTGAAGTCATGACAGCAGACATGGCGCTGAGGCCTGGAGGTAAAACTACAACCTCAGCATCTAATTTATCAAACGATGGAACCGTCTTTTACATCCGCCATATTTTAACAACTCCCATCTATCAAAATACATTGCTACCAACAGAAGTTTTTTTCCTGCAATTTACAAATAAAGATGCAAAACACGAACTAGTGACAAATGTGGATTCAAATGTTACACATAAATATATTGTTGCACAACACAACAGATCACCCGCCTATATTACGTAGGACACTGCTGACTAGGGCATCGTGACGACGGTGAACAGTGGAGCATTCCATGGTAAAAGCCGTCACGGTAATCATTTAGCTATGCTTTTGCTTTATTTACAAGTGTACAATTTGTGTGACCAGTCTTGTTTACATTGCTGTTATATAATGATATATAAATATATATTCTGTAATTATATGGATCCACATGGTCTGATATGATAAAGACTATGAAACTAATCAGCAATAGATTTGGTCATAAGACTGAAAGTGATAAAATATGTTATGAATAAAGTTAGAATTATAGAGTCTGAACAAAAATTTATATAAAACTGAAGCATTATTAAGTGAAAGTGTACATTAAATAAAAAATAATTATAAATTTGTATTGCAATATAGGTAGGTAATTCTTAGTGTTGGTTTGTGTGTGGTACCACTATAAATGTTAGTATGTTAGTCTGTTAACTTGTGTGTTGTTTTGCATATTTTGTTGTGGGGATTAAGTCTGAATGTATGATGTGATTGTAAAAACTAAACCTCTTTATTTTTACTCTAAACTCTTTTTTCATCTTATATTCTAGGTGAGAATAACCAAACTGAGGAATAATAAACTAGCATAACCAAAAGCAAATGAGTAAATTACTAAATAAAAAAAGTTATGGAAGTAGTAAGTGACGGTAAAATAACAAGATACAATATTAAGTAACAAAATGTTTGATAAAAGACAAAAATGTTTAATGCTTCATTAAAGCATTTGCTGAGTTGATAAATGGTGAACATGTCAAGGCTTGGAGCCACAGTATGCTCTGAAAATACGTGATGATGGAGTATGAGAATTCCAAGCGAAAAGAGAGGGTGTGCTCGGCCAAATATGGGTGAGGGTCTGTTGATCCCAGATCTGCCCAGATCAGGGAGACGGCGACACTATGGAATTAATTTGGACAGTATCTTAGGATCAGTCCATTTCACCGGTCCATCAGTCTCTCTGTCTATGAGCAACGTTTTAAATAGCCAGTTTGACTGAAGCTGAACTGCTGCCAGCACTAAGGTCAAATCACATGTTACACAGATTAATTAATGGCATTTAGGTTTTAAAACAATTTAAAAAGGGTAAAAGGTAAATAAATAAATAACTTAATACATTTGGGTATAAAATACTAGTATTTGTTTTACAATTGTATATTAAATAGGTAATTTAATGTTGAAAATTAAATAAATTTCTCATAGATTCTGGCTGCACTCTGTTCTTATCTGTTTTAACACTCTGTCTGTATGTGTTTGAGTGGGGGTGTCTGGGTGTGTGTGTCTGTTATGAGGTCACAGGAGTGTAGAGGAAGGGAGTGTGAAGAATTTATTGCTGTTTAAAAAGAAGGCAGTTGTATGTGGTTTTACTTTTGTTGAATATAGTTTAGAGCTCATTAAAATATTTTTAATTATGAAGCATAAAAGGGACCGAGCACCATTCCTGAGAAGGTTTGACTGATAATAATCTAGATTGGACTAGACTGACTGACATTACCTAATAAGGACAAAATTATGGGTAATATCTATATTTCTTCCACAGGAGCATGGAGAAAAATCTTGCCGATCCATATATAAATATAATAAAAATGATTAATATTATAACTTTTTTGCAGCATTGTTTTTATAAATTGGTTGATAAAGGTTTTATTTCTTACAGGCCATGCACTGAAGGAGGTCTAAATTATCAAATTTTACATTCAACAGGAAAAATGTGAGTTTATTAAACTTATATGTGATTGGTAAGTTTGTTTTATGTTCTGTTTAAACTTTACTAATCTCATGTCAATTTGCAGATTTTACTGGCCGGAGCTCATGGAGCAGCTTGATCCAGTTAAAATAATAACTTTGTATTGATTGATTTCCCCCTAGTATTACAGATTGGCCGAAAACGGAGGACAATCTTGATAATTTTTAATGATTATGTGTTGTGTGAATGTCATCCCCTTTGACTATGATCCACAGGCACTGAGGGGTGGACCATAGATCATTACTTCAAGGAATATCAACAAGATCACTTTAGATGATAACCTCTTCCAGATTCTTATAACACATTGAATAATTTACTTCTAGAATAATTACACATGCCATTTTGATCTTAACGTTTTTTAAAACAAATTTTTTGTTTTAAAAAGGGGGAGGCTAAATGTTTTAAAAGTACTAAAGTTTTTGTTTTCATGTATAAGGGTAATGGCAGCACTAGCCACCACTTATAATTGCACTCATATAATTGCATAATAATTGTCGTATAATTGCACTCATGGTTGGTGTCACCTCTTGATAATGATCACTGACAAATGGGGGACAGACTAAACCAAACAAGGCCATCACTCCAGGGAGTTGGGTGAGGATTAAAGTGCATAAGAAAATTAAGCAAATCTTAAATGGTCATGAACATATAAAGTATCAAATCATACATAGTTAAAGGTTAAACACGGGCAACCTGATATCTTACACAGTGTTAATTAAAGATCAATTAGAAGCGGAGTTAAATTCAGAATAATGTAATAAAACACACTGAGATTAAAATCATCATTGATTAAAATCAATTGGATTTTATGTTGATTTCATGCTATGGCGTAGAACTAACATAAAAGTTAATCTGGCTCATAAAGAAAACTTTTTACTTTAGTCTTGAAAATAAGTACTAGGTAAGTTGACTCATCAAGCCAAAAAGGCAAGAGATTGATTACTCAACTGTAAATCCTGTACAAATTTTATTAAAAATTTTTCTATAAGTCACATAATCACAAGTTTCAGGACCAGAGTGAAGACCAGACGAGGAATGGTCTGGTAGGAGACAGGGACCGTCTCCAAGACCAAGAAGATGAACTATGCTCTGTTACCTGCACCGTACATTTTCATAAACAATAGGACAAACATGGTTTTAGTAAAGCTTTAGTAAATATGGTCACACCCTTATAGGGTGTGAAAGGGGGGACTGTTGGAATTTATTGAACGTAAAAATATATGAATTGTATTATTTGAAAGGTTTGGTCAATTTTGGAAAGCTTTTACCATTGTAATGATATTTTTGTCATTTACGATAGTTGGAAAACTGCTGAATGGCTCCAGGAAAAAGACGGAATGACCAGGTGTGAGATGAGCATGTAATTTGTAGGAATGACCACTTGTCGAATGAGCGTGAAAAGGAGTCAGAAAGTCAGAAAGGGTGACCTGTGAAAATATAGAATTACGGGGCAAGTAACATTTGTTAAAAGTATTATTGGGACTGGGGGCTCAGAAAATCCCACCATATTTGGAAGGTCCAGTCACACTCATCCACACAGAAGAAGGACAGCCCACCTAAGGGTTATATAATGAAGCAGCATCTTTGAAAATTCAGAGCTCTCTCATCAATCGTGGTTGCCCGCCATTAATGATTTTTCCTGTACACTTGTCTGTCTATTCAGTAAAACGCTGTGTGCGTTCCGCTTGCCTCCGCTGCCCTCTGGTGGTAGGCTGTGTCACTACCGCACGACCCGTAACAGTACCCCCTCCCCTAGGGGCAGCTCCTGACGTCCTCATGCCCGCAGCCCGGTTCCGCCTGAAATCCTGGATGAGTTCAAGATCCAGGATGTATCTGCCCGGGACCAAGGTCCGTTCCTCTGGGCCATAGCCCTCTCAATTCACCAGGCATTGGGTGGAGCCTTGGACCCTTTGGGTCTGACTCACTGGGTAGGCTGGGGCTCCCACCACCACCCGTGGCTTGGGTGGTTGGCTAGATGAGGTGGGGCCATGACACAAGTAGGGTGTCTCTAGGGATCCCATGGACCCTGACCACATGTTGGATAAGGAGGTCTGCAGTCTCTCGGGCACTGGAAAGTTTTGGCAAGGCCACCTAGCCTGGTGGGCATTGAGTCTTTTCACCTGCTAGATATATGCCACGTTTTTATGGTCTTTCCTCACAAGGAATGGATGTTTGGCCCCTTCGAGCCAGTGTCTCCACTCCTCCAATGCCAACTTTATCGCTAAGAGTTCCTTATCCGCTACGGGGTAGTTTCACTCCACATGAGTGAGTCGGCGTGAAAAGAAGGCACATGGATGAAGTTTGGGTGGGGACCCGAACCGTTGGGAAAGCACAGCCCCTACCCCTACGTCAGAAGCGTCAACCTCAACAACAAAGGCCTCCTCCCCTTCTGGGAGTCGCAGAATGGGGGAAGAGGTCAGTTGTTTTCGTAGAACGTCAAACGTCCGTTCCGCCTCTGGGGTACAGCGAAAGGGACTTGGAGTTTTACGTGTAAATGCCGTAAGGGGGGCCACTATAGAACTGAAGTCCTTCACAAACTTCCGAAAAAAATTAACAAAGCCCAGGAAGCTTTGGACCTCACGTAGGGAGGTGGGGCGAGGCCAATCGACTATGGCCCTTATCTTAGCGGGGTCCATCTTCGAGGTTCCCCCAGAAATAATGAACCCTAGGAAGGTCACTGTAGAGGACTGAAAGGTTGACTTATCCAGCTTTACATATAGTTGGTGTTGTAACAGAAGCTGAAGGACCCGTCGCACACGCTTGACATAGGCTTTGATAGACCGACTGTAGATGAGAATGTGATCAAGGTACACATACGCATATTGATCTAATGCTTTTCTCAACCCCTCTTGAATAAATCACTGGAAGACAGCTGGGGCGTTCATGAGGCCAAAGGGCATGACTAAATATTCATAATGCCCCGTTGGTGTTAAAAAGGCTGGCTTCCACTCATACCCCTGCCGGATTCTAATCAAGTTATAGGCGCTGCGCAAATTCAACTTGGTAAAGACAGTGGCCTGTTGCAGTGCCTCAAATCCAGTTGACATCAGGGGCAAGGGGTAGCGGTCACTAATGGTATGTCGATAGTCGATACAAGGGTGCAGGAAACCATCCTCTTTGGCCACAAAAAAGAACCCCGCCCCTGCCAGCGAAGACAGCGGACGAATAAATCCTTGGTCCAAAGCCTCCCGCACATAGGTTTCCATGGCCGTCCGCTCAGATAAATTAAGTGAGAACAAGCAGCCCCTGGGGGGTGAAGTACCCCGGAGCAGGTTTATGGCACAATCATAGGTTCTATGTGGAGGGAGGACCTGAGCCCGTGTCTTGCTGAAGACCTCTCCAAGATCATGATATGATGGTGGAGCTCTGGAAAGGTCTCGTGCATCATCACTAGCTGGCACCGTGAAGCCCACCCATAAATCGAGCAGGTCTGCCAGTCAATCTGGGGGTTATGCTGGCCCAACCATGGGAACCCCAGTACTATTAGTAGGTGGGGAGCCTGAGTGACTAGTAGACTTAGAGTCTCTGTGTGCCCTTTAATATTGAGATGGACCGGACAGGTGGTGTGGGTGATAAGGCCGGCCCCTATCAGCCGCCCATCAAAAGCCAACACCGGTAGTGGTTCGGGCAACCTCTCGACGAGAATGTTTAGTTCATTTCAGAGACTGAACTAATCCCTTGTCAATGAAATTGCCCCCCACCCAAGAATCTACATAGACAGAGGCCTTGGCCTCGAAGTTAGGGTCCCAGTAGAATTGTCCAGCTAGGACGACCCCGGTGGGGGTATTGAGGGTCTGGCTACTGCGTTTCCTGATGGCCTGAACTGGCTGTGTTTAAAACTCGCCCGGAATATGCACATCCACCCTACGTTTGATGTGTGTCCCAAACCGTTCGTCTCAGGTCCCCTTGAAGCCACCAAGGGAGGCCAACGCGGAGCCCTCCAGTGAAACAGAGCCTAGTATGTACACAGTGTCTTCCCTGCTCTACTTGCGCAAACGGAATCATAGGCCTATTTCGTGGAGTGAGAGTGATAAACTGTAACTGTCAAATTTTTTGTCTCGGCTGGTCATAACACTTGGAAACATTTCCTTCATACATTTCAGGTTTGACAGCACCGTGGCAAAGTGGTTAGCACGTCCATCTTTAAGCAATGGATCTATGCCCTGTCCTGGGTTTATCTGCCCAGCAGCCGAAACATTTACATCTGGATGTGCATGGGAAGACTTTTACCATTAATGAAACAATTTAAGCTAATGGGATCTTAAAGAAAAAATATGTAACCCCTCTAAAGTCACCTTTTAATGATGTCAGGTAAAGTGAAAATAAACTTACTTTTAGGACAAATATTGCACATGAAGTTTTTGAAGAGTGTGTGGCTGTGTTTTGACTGACCATCTCCACACCTAGCAGACATGTTTTCTAATAAAAGCCCTAATAAATATAATATATATATATATATATATATATATATATATATATATATATATATATATATATATATATATATATATATATATAGGCGGTATGGTGGCTTAGTGGTTTCCATGTTCTCCCCGTGTCCGCGTGGGTTTCCTCCGGGTTCTCCGGTTTCCTCCCACAGTATATATTTAAATGTAACCAACTGATAAACATTAACCTTGTGTATTCTAAACACTGTTAAAATTTTAAAAAGTCATTTCCAAGAGGATCTAACACAAGGCTCCTCCTTTCAAAGGGAAAGATTACCTGCAGAATAAAGTATTATTCATTCGTGATTACACTGTTATAAGTAGATTTTATTGAAGGTCAAGGCAAGTTATCTCACTGACAATATGTACTGATTGGACTCATGGACAGCATCCAAATTTATGGTGTACTTCATGGACTTGTGGTTAAGAAACTAGCCTTGTTGCTTTGTGATGACGTACTGTTGTAAAAAGTGCTACATAAATAAAAATAACCTTGTGACCTGAAGGTCTCCGGGTCGATTCCCAGTCCCACCAACTACTATGGCTGAAGTGCCTTGACCCCAATTGCTCCCGGGTGCCCACCGGTTTAAGGCTGCCAACCGCTCCGGGCATGTGTGCTCACTTCACCGGTGTATGTATATGTGTTTTACTACATAGGTTGAATGGGGAGGACAAATTCCACATCTTTTATATGCCATACCTTGAACATGTACTCACATATTTCAGTGTCATTTCAAGTCAAGTCAAGTCAAGTCAAGTTTATTCTTCACATGCATAGTTATACACAGTGAAATGCTTGTACGACCCAAGGAAAAGTCGCGAAGGCAGCTGAACACAGCGGCGCGGTGAATAGGAGAGAGAAAATAGGAGAAAAAGTGATACATCAGGAGAATAGGTGATAAAAAAAACAACCACACAGGTTATTTAACTTCAAACTGAAATATATTATATGGAAATTTACTAAATATTACATACACTTCTCCTGAAAGGAGGTCACATCATTCCTTATCAGAATGCAGAGCTGGTTCCTCATCAGGGGTGGAGCTGGGTCATCGTCGGGGCAGACCTGAGTCCTCATCGGGGCAAGGCTGGGTCCTCATCAAGGGGCAGAGCTGGATCGTCGTTTCGAGGCAGAGCTGGATCCTCGTCAGATAACTTACAGGAGGTGACAAATTGATGATGTTTGATCAATTTGTGGGTTATTCTTGGAATCTCCTGACAGTGGTACTTTAGGTATTCAGTGTTTTGAGTTTTGTGTATAGAACTACCCATTTCATCCTCTCCTACAGCAGTGGAACCGAACGATGGAGTCACCGTCAGCTGTTTGTGTCTGTGTGTGTGTGTGTGTGTGTGTGTGAGGGAGACAGATTTTTTTCACCAGTATCAGGAGTAAAGTTACCGTAAAAACTGTATGTTAGCTATAAAGAGTAGCTTCTTAGCTTTCATAAACTGTCAGATTTTTTGTGAAGGCACAAACTGTCGCAAAGTTACGGTATTTTAAAGCAAAACCTTGTTAAAACTGTCTCATCTGCGACCGACTCGTAAAACAGATTCATGCTTTTATTCCGAAGCTCAGGTTCGTTTACTCAAAAGTTTTCAGCCAATACCGTCATTTATTACAACTGAATGTAATATCCACTGCTGACAGACATATTTCATATGTTATTTAATTTTATCCAATATAACTAATAAATTATCAAACAAAATGAATGTAACAACAGTTGTAAAATGTATAAATACACTCATAAAAGGACAGAGGGGGAATAAGGGATCTGGGCTTAAGCCCGTGATGTTTCTAAACCCTAAAAACGCCCCTGATATAATGTATATTATTTGAACACATTTAACATTTTAAATTTAGCATTTTAAATTTAACATTTAACATTTAAATAATGTTCTGGGACCTCAGATGGGAAGTGTGCTTCCCTCCCAAAGAATGGAGAAAACTGTTTGGTCAGCTGCCTCCAAATATTGGTCCCAGGTTATCGGCATGTCCTCCACCAATTTTGACAGAGCTTTAAAAAGTAGTGTAGTCAAATATAAAAAAAATAATGAAAAAAATGCAGAACTATATTGGACAATTTAAGAAGTGAAATTCATAATTTATTTATTTTACAAAACCCTTTTCTTAAAATATGGTTTATACTTACAGGTATAAGTCACCTGATATGGTTTTAATGAGTTGTAATACCCCTTTTCAACATTTTACAGTGGGGTAACATAATTTGTTAGCAGCTATCAAAATATGTTACCCATTGTACCTCAGTCCAGCTTTTGTCCAGAGTGATGATAGTTATTTAGTATACAATATGGGGGATAGATAAGTCATCTGAAATGGTGTGAGTTGTGCTACCCTTTTTTAACATTTTACAGTGGGGTAACATAATTTGATAGTAAATCATAATAGATTTAGTATCTTTATTGCCAGTAGTAGTATTAATCATCTGACATATTTTGCATCCGATGTCTGAAGTAACAATAACCAAATTTATTGTAATGTTAACATTTGAAACATAAACTTTTTGCTTTTTAATATTTTGTTTAATGTTGTTTTAAAGAATCACATCGCTTACAGCCCTTTAATATATGCTGTATGCTAAGTGGTTCAAGATTGTGGAAGAGACTTGCAAATTGTCTAAAAATTGTTCTCATTTTGCATGCAGGAAATAATTAAGGAAAACGCTATTTCCAGTACTGTCTGAGAGTGTCATACTTCCCCCACCTTTCACATGCAGCCTTCAGAACACAGCTCTGAGTAGTAAAAGTAACCGGACTGATATTTAGCTAGGCTGCATACTTTTTGCATTGTGTTGTGGCGCCATTTGAATATACATGAAAAAATACTTTTTAGCTATTTAGTATTTACTATTACATGTTTAGCACAATTTTTTCTGTTTAAGAATAATCACAATCATTCATATTCATTATCTCCTGCTTAATCCTCTACTAGGGTTGCGGGTGGGTCCCCTCCCCATGCCCATCCAGGGGAAAATGTTTAGGGTACTGGGCAGATACACCCAGGACAGGATGTCAATCTATCAGTGGGACAACACACTCACATAGACAAACACACACACACACACACACACCACAAACACACATTATAAGGGGCAATTTAAAGCACTCACTTTAAATCCATGTTTTTGGACTGTGAGAGGAAACCAGTGAACCAGGAGGGAACCCACACAGGGAGAGCATGGAAACACCCAGATTCGAACTTGGATCCCCTGAGCTGAGAGGCAAACTTGCTAACCAGTAAACCACCCTGCTGCCCTATTCACAAACATCTATCCATCCATCCATTATTTTATTCTTTATCCTCTACTAGGGTTACGGGGGGGGGGGGGGGGTTCCCCATGCCCATCCAGGGGAGAACATTTCGGGCGCTGGGCAGATACATCCAGGACAGGGCGCCAATCTATTGCTGTGCACACACTCACTCACACAGACATGCACACAAACACACTAAATGGGGCAATTTGGAGAATTCAATCCATGATCCATGTTTTTGAACTGTGGAAGAAAACCGGAGGAAACCCACGCACACACGGGGAGAACATGAAAACTCCACCCAGATTGGGATTGGAACCGGGATTGGGCTTCGATCCCTAGCGCTGAGAGGCGAACGTGCTAACCACTAAGCCACTGTGCCGCCCAGTCAAAATCTTTTTTTTTTTTTTATTAAAACTTGCATCTGAAGGGGTCAATAGGGTTTTATGAATGGAGTTAATATTTCATAGTTTTTAATATTTAATTTACTCCTTTAATAACAAAACTTTATAAACAGTATCTATCTATCTATAAACTTTAATAACAGTATCGTGAAGTTGTCATTTAAAAATGTAGTACTCTTAATTGTACTTAAATACATTTATGAGTGGTTTTATGGAACATGCAAATGACGTTAGTGAACTTTGTGCGCACGCACAATCCGAGCAAAAACGAAGGCAATATTCTAGTACGGTGAGGTGTACGCTCACTAACGTCATGGTTACCGTGGAAACGCGATAGCGTAAACATTGAATTTCATTACAGCTTTCAATGAACAACGCGGAACCGCGTTGTTCGCTGCGCTCGTTATCTCTAAAAGACATGTTGCTCGTGATCATTTCCACACCAACCACCAGATGATTTCTAATCCATGTTCTTTAATCTGCAGAACGTTAAGAAAGCGATCTCGTTCCTCCTTGAAGGTTCACGTATGTGGACATACAATGTGGACACACACACACTTACAAAAAGATTGGTGATTGTGGAAATTTTGGATTCCGAGACTTTAGTCAGCCTCGTCGCTGCATGTCAAATATTTCATCCAGATTTGAACATGAAATCACAGAGACGCCTTCCTTTCTCACATGAAAACGAAAATTCTGCTTTGACCCTAGGCAATTTATATATATATATATATATATATATATATATATATATATATATATATATATATATATATATATATATATATATATATATATATATATATATATATAACGTTTAGGTATAAAATAAACGGTTCAGACTTTAATTTAAGATGCTGCTTTGACACTATGTGTTCACAAACCTAATGGGGGGGGGGACTTGTTAAAACTGATTGATGCTGAAATGCATTATATCTAAACTTTATTTGGACAGAAACAAAAACTGTCTAAGAAGACGCAGCATAAATAGTAACCATGCATGAACCAGGAACCTGATTTCAGCCTGATTATTGAATGTTTTGGTAATATTATGTAGCACTATTGTGACCGTCACTGTGTGTAAATGTGTGTAAATCTGCAGGAGAATGGAAGAGACCTTAGTGGCAGATGGACACTTGGAGGTTCTGCAGATCTATAAGCTCCTGCAGCTTGTACGGCAGCAGAACCAAGATCAGGTCAAAAAGCTGCTGCGTCTAGGTGTTCCTAATCTCATCAACCTAATGGAACCCAAAGATGGGACTGGGGTCTTACACCTGGTTTCTCTGGAGAACTATGTGTTCATGGCTGAGTTCCTGCTGGCTCTTGGAGCTGAACCTAATTTACAGAATAAACAGGGATGCACCCCTCTTATGCTCGCTGCACAGCTCGGCCACGTCGCTATAGTGGAGCTCCTGTCCCGATACCATGCCGATATGACCCTGCTGGATAAAGAGGGGAAAGGTTTGTATAGACATGGATAAGAAATTGTAACTACAGTAGATGAGTGTTTGGAATCTGTCCATAACAACTAGTTGGTCTTGTGCTTCTCCCGATGCAGGGGTGCTGTTTTACTGCATTTCTCCCACAAAAAGACACTTTGAGTGCCTGCAGGTGGCACTGAACACAAACGCTGACATAGGCAATATCTCTAATGCTGGGAGGCCGGTGTTCCTGGAAGCTTGTAAGAACGCTGAGAAAAATGAAGACATGTGCATCTACATGCTGGAGAAGGGAGCAGATCCTAATGCCACTGACCTGGTTAGTCTTTAATCATAGCTGTGTTAGTGGAGTGTTGCTGGTGCACATGAAACTTTAGATGATGCACAGAACACTATGAAGTGTGTGTGCATGTGTAGGTAACAGGCAATACAGCGCTGATGGAGGCAGCGAGATCAGGCGCAGTTAAGTTGGTCAGATGTTTGCTGATGAGAGGAGCGAATCCAAACACCCTGAATATGAAACAGCTTCACGCCGCTCACTTCACTGCCGAGCGTGGAACCTATCAGGTGGCTCATAAGTCACATTTTACTTACCAATATGTTGTTGTTAGTGTGTGTGTAAGATACAGCTCAGTCTGATTTTGATAAATTGGTAGTTCACCTGTATGCTCATATTCACGTTCTTCATTTATGTACTGTATTGATGAACAGCTGCTGTGTGTCCTGTCAGCATATGCAGCTGACCTGGGCGTGGTGGCGCTGGATGGAAACACACCTCTGCATTTGGCTGCAGCAACAGGTCATGCTGAGTGTTGCAGGTTCCTTGCACAGAGAGGTTTGTTATTCCTCATCCTTATTACCTAGATTAATTATCACCAGTCTGCTTTGGCATCTATAATACTGCATCTGCTCTCATTAAATCAGCATTTTATCATGTGTTCTGATCTTTAAACCTACTAACCACCACCATTATTGTTTAAATTCTTAACACACATGTTTAATTAATATGGGTGTCGACATACTTCAAAATATTTGATCTTTCAAATCTGTAAATTTGAGATGAAGTTTGTTGTATTGACAGGATGTGACCCAAAGCTGAAGAACAAACGAGGCATGATTCCTTATCAGTTAGCAAAGAAAGGTGGCCACATTGCGGCTCAGAAGGAGCTGAAAAAAGTAGAGCGCTTTTACGCAAAGCTCTCTAAATCCGGGGTGGAGAACCCGAACCCACTCTGGGCACTCACTCTGCATGACTGGTCAAATGAGCATGAAGAAGAACTAAGAAGAACCTTCCAAATCCTAGAGAACACAAATAATCCTGTAAAGAGCATCTCTGTACAAACCTTTTCCATGGTTCTCCAGGAAAACTGTGCTCCTGTTACAGAAGAACAGCTCCTAAAGATAATTTCGGTACATGACTCTGGGGTGATCCACTTGGATGAGTTTTTTGGAGGGCTAAAATACCTGCAAAAGGCCTTTGTGCACTCCTCCTATAAGCCAAAACAGAGGGGCACTAAAGCATGTAAAAGGGAGAAGTTCATCAATCCTCTGCCCATCTGCATAATACCCATTGAAAACATGGCTCGGCGGGTGGATGGTGGGCCACCCAAGTTTATGATCAAGAAATACCAGCCTTTTACAGATGGAAAGCGTTTTGATCACACGCGGCCACCAGTTCACCCGCTAGTAGACGATTCAGTTTGGTATATCAAGGAACCAGAAAAGATCTACTCCCAAATTGGTTCCTTCGTCAGAATTGGAGACACACAGTCCCTGAGCCAGGCTTTCCATCAGGATGTCAACGTTGAAGTCCGAGATCCCTTCTACAAAACACCACTCATAACAGCATGCATAAGTGGCAACTACAACATGGTGGAGTTCCTCATTCAGCAAGGGTAAGAACCTGAAGTGCTTCTATGGTAGTTATCTTATGCTTGCTGCTGCTCTGTGGCAGGTTGCTAAATGTTGATGACCTAATGTTCAATCCGTGTGTGTTGTGCTTCTCAGGGCTGATGTAAACGCCTCTGATCAGTTCTTCTGGACTCCTTTACACCACGCCGCTCAAGCCGGGTATGTTGATATTGTAGACTTGTTGTTGAGGTGTGGTGCTACTGTAGATGCTCTCGCTTTAAATGGAGCCACTCCACTAATAAGAGCCATCCAGAGCTACAGACTGGCCTGTGTGGAACGGCTGCTCCAATCTGGAGCTGATATACGAATCCAGAACAAACAAGGTAGAGTTCTGTTTTGAACAGCACAGCAGACAACACTATCTACAAGAACAGCATCTACAAGAAAACATTGTGGTAGGAATGATGTTTAAATCGTTTCTCTTTCTACAGGGCAGAACTGTCTGGATTTGGCTCAGATGTACGGATATCATCTGATTGTGGAGCTGATACAAAACCAGATGGACAGACTTTTAAATAAAGTCAAAAGCAACCAGAATGAGAGTTCAAGAACCAAACAAGCTCCTGCAGCACAGAAGGTCAGAGTTTGTACACCAGGTCCTCACTTTTTGATGAGTTTATGTTAAAATGAAGTATACAGATTTGCTTTTTAGGCTTTAGACAAAAACAGAACATTCAGAACAGTCTGAGAATGATGAAACACTCGTTCAGAAACTGACATTGAATACGAATTGGTTCAAATATAGATAGATACTAAATTTCCCTTTAGGATTAATTAATCATCTAAATATGAGTCTTATCCAGAAAGTGTTCAGAGCTGCAACTCGGTGATTAGGACGAAGCCCACATGGTGACAGTCTGCTTTACTGTTCTAATTTCAGAGCGGAAGGAGAAAGAAGCAAAGCATTACCTCCACCTCTACCTCCCCCACTGCTGCCCCCACCACCACCACTGATGACACCACCACACCCATTGATGCCACCACTGCTGCAACCACCACCATCCCCACTGATGTCACAACCACCCCCACTGCTGCCACCACCACCATCCCCAATGATGTTGCAACGACCCCCACTGAAGCCACCACCCCAACAGCCCCGACCACCCCCACTGCTGCTACCATTGATGCCACCATCACCCTCACTGCTGCTACCACTGATGTCACCATTATGCCCATTGCCACCACCACTGCTGTCACCACCACCACCCTCACAGCCGTCACTGCCACCTCCAGTGCCGTCACTACTGCTGCCACAACAACCCAAACTGTCACCACCCCCCCCAGAGCCAGCACCTCCACTGCTGCCTCTATTACTCCGACTGCCACTATTGCTGCCACCGCCACCACAATCAAAGCTGCCACCACTGCTGCCACCAAGAAACTTAACATCCGCCTAACTCCCAGAACTGTGAGTAGTGTTTTATTCTGAATGAGATGTGTCCTGATTATTACTGATACACTGTGAAGTTTAGTTAACAATTTTAACATAAAGCAGGCTGCCTATTTAAGAACACTTTACTCATGACTCACTAATTGTGGAACATTTCATGTTCTAAGAGATACATAGAGAAACATACACTTGGCATCATTTAAAGTTAAAACCAACCTACCCAGCCACATGGTTCAAATGCAAGTAGGAAAATATACAAGCTTTTCACAAAAAAAAAGTACACCTATATCATCCTGAAAAGGGGCATTTTGGGGGCCAGGTAAAATATACATGATTGGAGGAGCATTATATTGATGTTGGAGGTCCTCTGAGCTGGAGCACATCTTTAATCTAATGTTCCAGTATCCGGAACTTTGCTAGAACGAGCCTTTTAACAGCGAGATACTGGGACTATTGTAAATGGTGATTGGCACCTGTGTGTAGAGAATTACAGGTACATTTGAGCCATGTCGCATTGTCACATCACAGAACGCGAGGGCGTGGCTAGAGAAAAGAAAGAAAGCCCTCACTACATTGCATGACTAAATTAGGATTCGAGTCCTACCAATCTGTCACCCGATCTGGTCTGGTATTTTATTATCAAACCTGTAAAAATAAACAAAATTAACACCTGATTCTGTGTTTTAAAGGGACCCTCCTCTGATCCCCGTCTCCGGAGAACCATTAAAACCACAACAAATGAGAACATCATGCTGATGGGGACCCGGATTAAACTCCATCCACGCCCTAAACCGGCCGATCGAGGAGTCCACCATCATCTGCCCAAAGTACCCTTTAAAAGCACTACAAAGGAGAGCTTCATCCTAATGGGGACCCAGATTAACACCCAATCAGCCCCCAAACCGCCTGATCAAGGAGTCCACCATCATCTGCCTAAAGAAAATATTAAAACCACAACAGATGACCTGATAAGGACCAAGTTTAACCCCCAACCACCACCTAAACCGCCTGATCGAAGAGTCCACCATTGTTTGTCTAAAGAAAACATTAAAACCCCCAAAAAGGAGAGCTCAATCCTAATGGGGAACAAAATTAATCCCCAACCACCTCCTCATCCGCCTGATCAAAGAGCCCACCATCATCTGTATAAAGTAAACATTAAAAACCCAACAAAGGAGAGTTTAATTCTGATGGGGACACAGATTAACCCTGAACCACCACCTCATCCGCCTGATCAGATTATCCACCATCATCTGGTCTCCAATTTCCCAGATAAGAGGACAACAACAGTTTTACCTGTTGGTGTAACTAAAGGTAAATATAAACTCATCACTGTGAACTATGGGATTTTAAAATATCCCTGTGCTAAATTTCACTTCATCAATATATATTAAATTATACTATCCCAGCAGATTGTTCAACTGTCTATGCACTTGCAGAAAGCATACCCAAGCCTCAAAAACCGACTACAGAGGAGAAAGAAAGTCATTACGATGAATTCCTGCAGCAGCATTGTCTCGTGGCAAGACAGGAATGTGTCTTGAACCGCCACACGAGCACCTGCACTACCCCGTCCACCAGAGGTACCGGAAACAGAACACACCGGGCTCTGCATTAAAACGACATTTACATTCTAGCATCTAACAGAGCTCCTGATCCAGAAGCAGTATCTGAGTCTGATAACCTTGTACCACTGGATCCATTTATTAGGATCAGTTGATATTAAGTTTTTCTTTACATTAGATCAATGATGTGTGATTTATAAAATAAAGACCGGTTTCTGATCAACTCTGTACTTACGTTATGTTATGTTTCTTCCTGAAGCTGTGAATGAGAAATTGATCCAGAAACTGAATTCCATTGAGAAGAAGAACCTGGTTGAACATCCTGCTGCTCAGAATGCTCACTGGTAAGTTCACACCCAAACTGCACACTCACCTTCACTGCATTGCTGATCATTTAACCTTTAATCCTCCATTTTTCTGCTGGTTTTTATTCCCCCTTAATCACAAATAGAGGCCTAATGAACAAATTATTACAACTATCGATCATTTTTATAAAGTTCTACTAAATAACTCCATAGTTCTAAGTTTCAGTGGAGAAACAATAACTGAAGTCATTGGAACATATCTATAGGAGCCAGCATCTGTTGTCCTCACAGTATTCTCTCTCACCTGTAGGTCTCCATGGATGTCAGAGTACCAGCATAAGTTTGGGTATATCCAACGGATGTACCCCTCTCGTGTGCCCCACCTACCTCCTCCATGTACCCTGTACGACCAGGCAAGTCGTAAAACAGGGATACTGAGTGAATACGCGGCAAATTTCTGAAAGTGGGTAAAACTTTGAGTTTTTAGTGACTTATAGAAGAACATCTTTTCATGAACATCTGTTCATTTGACATCATTCCTTTATTAATTCCCATGATCTTCTTATTTCTGACAGAACTAAAGGCTGTTTGGTTCTTCCGTTCAGTCACATTCTGTTAGATGGTGAAATGACAGAGCTTCCTTTTTACCTGCTGCATGGTTTCATTCTTATGCTGCTGCTGATGGTGGATCAGAACCTTTCACAGTTTGGACAGAGCACGTGAGGGGTGTCAGTCTTTAATTCAAAAGTTCATCTTCGAACCCTCAGAGGACCCAGACTGTAATTAATGATGTTTACATGTTCTTTCATCTAATTATCTGGGTTTTTGATGTAACTTGGTTCTTCTCCATCATGTGACTGACCTGGCCTGTATCAGCATTGTGAACTAAATGGTTCCATTTGCTCTGTGTTTTTGATGGAACCATTCTTGCAGTAAGTTTAAATCCTCGGTCAATGGTTGCGCTCACTTTCAGTATGTATCAAAAGTGCAACAATGTTTTCATTGTCTGTTTGAACTTGATCTTCAGAGGAGCACCATCATCATCAGAGCTACACCAACATTCACTATTCTCTCTATGTACTGTAATTATGAACCTGTACTTCAAAAGGAAAGTAATACATTTTACATAAAGCTTTTTTTTTCCCATTTGATCCATCGGTCTCTGTGTTCTGTCTTCGTGTCAATCTCATTTTAATATATGTTAGTGCTTCACGATAGTTTCTTCAACCGTGAACATTTACTTTTTTATAGCTTTAGAAATAACAGCTGGCAGAGACTTATAATAGCTTTGTAACTTTAGGTTGCCAGGTTAATTCTGAGTCTGTGCATTTGTGCATATCCTGATGTTTAGGAATTCTATATTATACGTTTATTTTCATTGGTCATTTAGTATATTACGATTTTCATTTGTATTTGCTATACACTTTTATATATATATTTTTATACTTTTTTGTGTTTCATTGTCATGGGTTCTGTGTTTATTTGTGTTCAGTAATAAATACTTCTATTTATATTAAAATTTAGTCTGAGGCAGCGTTTAGTTAAGCTTACTGCTTCTGGCATTATTGTTTATATGTTTAATAAGGCATCTAGGCGTCAGTCATGTGTTTATAAATCTGAGCTACGAGTTACTTGCGTGTGCTTCAGAACATTACGCGCTCCCCATGAGTGAGGAAAAGAAGAAAAAAAAGCAATTAAAGAACATCAGATAAATCCATTACAAGTTCAAGTTCAAGTTAAGTTCAAGTTATTTATTTATATAGCACTTTTTACAACAGTACATTGTCACAAAGCAGCATTACAGAATGAAAAAGTCTTTAAACCCCCAAAGGGCAAGTCGAAGTGACAGTGGCAAGAAAAAACTCCCTGTTGTGTTGTTATTTTAAGGAAGAAACCTTGGGAGTACTAATACCCAGTGGGGAACTCATCCTCCTTGAGTGGAAACAAAGGTGACTCCACAAAGCTGTGGGTGCCTGTTAGGCGCTATTCAACCCTAGAGTGACTAGCGCATCAGTAGATTCGTTATTTTGGTCATGACGGGTGTATTTTATGTCTCTGGTAACATAATTCTACATTTCTCATCTGGCAACACTGCAGCAGACAACAGCTGAAATGTCTGGAAAATGGAAAGGGCAGCAAAGGACTCACAAATGATAACATCCAGGGAATCACTAAGCACGCCTCGCGTCTTGCTCGCCATGGTGATGTTAATTCATTCATTTATTATCTTCCGCTTTTATCCTCTATTAGGGTCACGGGTGCCCATGCAGGGGAGAACGTCTTGGGCGCCGGGCAGATTCAGCTCCAACTTCTCCCCCATCTGGTCCTGATTTCTGCCCCCCCTCAGGGGTATGAATTTATGATGTTCTTGTTGACTCCTATTACTCAAATCTCTCTGCTCACCCTGCGACCGGACATTCACACTCTTTCCAATGCTCATTCATCACAGTCATTTTCTCTGTTCCCTGAACTTTTCAACTATGATGAGTTTTACTTTACTTAATTACTTTTACTGAATTACTTAAAACTATTATAAAAACCTTTCTTACTTATTAATTTTATTTCTATTTTATCTTTCTAAGTCTCATGACGTAATCTATTGCTGAACAGTTTCATATATATATATATATATGAGAGAAGAGGTTACAAAAAATAAAAATTGACTCGGAGTGCCTCGTACATGGCCAAGGGGATGATGGGTGGGTGATGGTCCCTAGGGACAGTGGCTTCCCGTCCACAGCGCAGACCCTCACAGGAGAGTTGAGCAGAGGGAGAGGAATGTTCTCCCGCTGGCAGAAACCCAGATCGATAAAATTCCCGTCTGCTCCCGAGTCGATCATAGCCCGTGCTAGGCCTTATGAACGACGAGTTCAATGCCTATGTGGAACTGGTGGTATTGTGGAGCGTCGGGGCCTCTCACCGCTTGGGAAGGTTCTAGTAAGGGTCGGCGGTTCCTGTCCGACGGACATGCAGGACAGTCCCGTATTACAAGTGATGCTCCACCGAGGCAACGTCGCCGCTCCTGGCGGGACAGGCTAGTTGTGTCAAGCTACATAGGCCCTGCCTCAGACTTACAGGTGTGAGGTACACATGAGGACTCCGTTCCACCCCTCTCTGTGGCTTGCGTTCGCGGTAGGAGGAGGGCAGGTGCTGGTCCATCAAGATGGTCGGTAATGGAACCTGAAGTCACGGCCCGCTATCTTGCGTGGTACCTTTGGACGCAGCCCCTCGTGGTAATGAGCAATCAGAGCGGCCTCATTCCATCCGCAGCGCGCAGCCAAAGTGCAAAACATTAATGCATAGCTGGATATGGACTGTGTCCTCTGTCGTAAACGAATAAGCTCATCTCCGCAGGGTATTCCCTCTACTGGATGGGAGAATATGGCCTTTATAAATGCAGAAAAGTCTAGACCTCGGGTCCTTGCGCCTCCTATATTGCCTTGGCCCATTCGCACGCCCCCCCAGGATAGTGGCTGAGGGCGCGGGGAGCGGAAGCGTTGTCCCGAACACCTGTTAGAGACAGAGACCAGGGTGACAAAAACACAAGCTGCAGTTAGTAGCGTGCCAACCGCAAGAGAGAACTAAGATCCTTCACGGGTAAGCAGCGTATCTGGTCGCCTAAAATAGGGAAGGAAGTACCAAAGATAGTCGAAAAACCTGAAATTAATAAGAAGGGGAAACGACGCGGGATAGGCGGGGAGACGGGCGAACCGTGGGAGCTCTGACACTAAGCAACCACTGGGAAATAGCAACTACTATTGTACTTGTGTACTATTATCATACTTATAAAGGATTTAAAACATTTATATTTTTGTTAATCTTGATTAGATGGTTTACATGGTTTAAACTACTGATGTAATGTGCAGTGACCAATCAATTTTTAAAACTTGTCAGTATGCAGAGAAAATATTAGCAGAGGATTATTCTGTTCTTATAGTGTATATATCAAAAACATTTTTATAATTTTAAAATGGAATATGTTAATGAGTAAAATAAATAGGATTTATAATTGCATTGTTTAAGGTATTAAGACTTATTGTGTTTGCACTATAGGTATTAAAACTTTTATTTTATTTACTTTTATTGTAAATATATACCCTCTATTGACGTTTTTTATGTTTGCGACAATAAAAACAAGGAAAAAAAGACTTTGGAGTGAAATAGTTTTTTGACCTCTATTTTACCTCTACTTTACCTCAACTTTAATTTATTTTACCTCTGCTTTTACATGATACACCATGGAATCTTTGTTTATACAGAACTTTATTATTTTTGTGAAATTAAAGTTTGGAAATAAACAGTTTTGTTTTTCCTTCGAACACAAGAAGCATCAAGCTAAAGCTTCAACTGAAAACTAAGACAATGTAAAAATCATAGCTATTTGGATTTTAAAAGAAAACTTTGTAAGTTCCGTTTGGTCGGGTTACAGATAATAATTTAAGGTTGTGATAAGGATAAGTCCCAGAGAATGGTAAATCAAGTTTGTTGTGAGTAAAGGAGTTTTTGAGGAGATGCTGTGTGTGTGGATGTAAAAATATAGAAGAAGTGAAATTCAACATACAGCAAAAAAGCAGCTGCATTTGTGGGATATTGCTTGTGGACACACGAGAGAGGTTGAATAGAGGTTGTGCGGGAGTGTGTGTGAGAGCTTGTGTGTTGATTAAAATGAGGAAGTGGTCTGCTGGTGAAATTAAACATGATGTGGTTGAGAAAATTTGATAATCCAATATTTACTGTCATAATCATTGAACAAAAAGGTAATACTTTTACAGTCATATGCAAAAGTTTGGGCACCCCTATTAATCTTAATCATTTTTAGTTCTAAATATTTGGGTGTTTGCAACAGCCATTTCAGTTTGATATATCTAATAACTGATGGACACAGTAATATTTCAGGATTGAAATGAGGTTTATTGTACTAACAGAAAGTATCAGTATCAGCAGATTCTTGAGAATAATGTTCAAGAATCAGTGACAAAGTTAAAGTTACGCCGAGGATATTTCAGCAAGACAATGTTCCAAAACACCGCTCCAAATCTACTCAGGCATTAATGCAGAGGAACAATTACAATGTTCTGGAGTGGCCATCCCAGTCCCCAGACCTGAATATCATTGAACATCTGTGGGATGATTTGAAGTGGGCTGTCCATGCTCAGTGACCATCAAACTTAACTGAACTGGAATTGTTTTGTAAAGAGGAATGATCAAAAATACCTTCATCCAGGATCCAGGAACTGATTAAAAGCTACAGGAAGTGACTAGAGGCTGTTATTTTTGCAAAAGGAGGATCTACTAAATATTAATGTCACTTTTCTGTTGAGGTGCCCATACTTTTGCGCATGTCAAATTTTGGTTTAATGCATATTGCACATTTTCTGTTAGTACAATAAACCTCATTTCAATCCTGAAATATTACTGTGTCCATCAGTTATTAGATATATCAAACTGAAATGGCTGTTGCAAACACCCAAATATTTTGCACTAAAAATAAATAAGATTAATAGGGGTGCCCAAACTTTTGCCTATAACTGTAAATGCTGATAGTGTAGGGAGCGCTGAAAACAGAACTGTATTGTATATGAGGTTTATTGTCCCTCTTAATTAATTTAATCGGACACATAGGAACTGACAGGTCTTGTTTGAATTGCTGTTATACAATGTTATGTAAATATATATTTATATAATTATATGGATCCACAGATTGTAATATAGAAGTTTAAAATAAGTAATAGAGTATGAACCATAAATTAATCTAAAACTACAGTATTAATAAGTTAAGTTGCAGTACGATATAGTTAGATAATTGTGTTGGTTTGGATGTGGTACCACTGTATATGTTAGTCTGTTAACTTGTGAGTGTTGTTGTTTATGTGGATTAGGTATTAGTGTGTGACATGATGAGTTAAAAAAAAAAAACCCTATTCATTTTCTACTCTAAACTCTTTTTGATATTTTGGGGAGAATAACCAAACTAGGTTAACCCTAACCCTAGAATTAGCATAACTAAAAGCAAATTAGTAAATTATTAAATAAATAGCACTATTTTCCAATTTAAAGATGAGGTTTCCTGTGAAGATTTGACTGAATAAACCAGACTGTTTGACTAGGACGGAAATAATATCTGACAGAAAATAGGCCACGGGACTGATAAGACTTTGACAGTCGGACAGAGATTCATTCATTCATTCATTATCTCCCGCTTATCCTCGATTAGGGTCGCGGTGGGGTTCCCCATGCCCATCCAGGGGAGAACATCTCGGGCGCTGGGCAGATAGACCCAGGACAGGGCGCCAATCCATCGTTGGGCACACACTCACTCACACAGACACACTCTATATGGGGCAATTTTGAGAATTCAATTAACTTGATCCATGTTTTTGGACTGTGGGAGGAAACCGGAGAACCCGGAGGAAACCCACGCAGACACGGGAAGAACATGGAAACTCCACCCAGATGGGGATTCAAACCGGGAATCCCTAGCGCTGAGAGGCGAACGTGCTAACCACTAAGCCACCGTGCCGCCCGTCGGACAGAGATTGATTTTTTAAATGTTGGTGGCAGCACCAACCCAGACCATATGTAAAGACGCAACTTTGGCTCTGTTGAAGCATCTGGCAGAGCAAGGCCTCCATAACAAAACTTCAATAATGTAAACAGGCGGTACTTAAAAGAAGAACCATACGAAAATGCTGGAAGTAATCTGTTAGAACTATCTGTTAACTACTTTAAATGAATTAAAGGGGGGAATTGTAAAGGAAAATATGATTTTTTTGTATATCAGTGATTCATCTTAACCATGTGTGTTTGCATATAACTATGAATAAACTTCTACTGTTATTGTGTCTTATAATGATATCTTATTTTGATTATAGATTATATGCTGATTATATCAAGTCAAGAATGTATACGTTGACATTTAGAACGGTCAGTGCAGATGTATATCTTCCACTGAAACTTCTATTTATCCGTTGCGATAAGGCCACGTCGACATAACTGAGACCATCGTCCGCACTATTATCAGAGATTGTTGTTTTAAAACAAGCAACTGAAGGTCTCAGCCATAATAATGAAGCTCTCTGATAACTAGTCAGAGAGTGCCGTAGGGTTTTCCTTATGCTCTCTAATTTTTTTCGCTTTGTCTTTTATCTTTCTTAAATAAATATCACTTATTTTAATATGTATATATAAAATCACGTAGCATAAAATGGACCAAGCACAATTTTTGTTTAATGATTTGACTGATAATTAACTTAAAATTAAAGACTAGACCAGACTGACTAACATTACCTAATGAGGACAAAATTATGAGGTTATATTTTTTTCAGGTCAGAGTTTTGCCAACACACATATAACACAAATGATTATTGTTATAACTTTTTTTGCAGCATAGTTTTTTATAAATTGATTGATAAAGGTTTTATTTTTTCCTCCAGGTCATGCCCTGGAGTTGGCCTAATTATCAAATTATTGAACCTATGTAGTGTGATTTGTAAAAACAATACAAAAATTTAAGTTTGTTTGATGTTATGTTTAACTTTACTAACCAAACAAGTCAATTTGCAGGTTATAGCAGACAGAATTGACTGTGCAGTTTGATCCAGTAAAAAATAATAATAACCCCAGCTAGTTTAATTTTTCTATAGACAATCTTGGTGATAATTTTATTGATTATGTGTTGTGTGACCATCATCTCCTTTGAATATGATCTACAGGCAATAAGGGGTGGTCCATAGTTAATTACTTTAAGGAAAATCAACAAGATCACTTTAGCTGATAACATACCTCTTACAGGTATAAGAGGTATGTTATAATTATTCTTTAAAAAAATTAACGTTGTTTTGTTTTAGAAAGGGGAGGCTAAAGGTATATTTTTCAAATACTAAAGTTTTTGTTTTAATGTACTAGGTACATGGCAGCCTTAGCAGTGGCTCTAAATAAAACCGCACACCTAGTAAAGTGTCGCCCATCAGTTGTGAACACTACCCACGGGCTGATCGCCTTTCTCACATCTACAGCATTCACACTGTCAAGGGCTAGAAAGGACAAGATACAGAAAACATTGACCCAACCTCACATCACTAACACAACTCCAGACTACGCCATGGCGCTGCGGACGGTTAAATCAGGCTCTGGCGTTGAGGAGCTAGATAGAGAAGAAATCAGTTATGCTTAATAACGCCCAAGATCACATCTTGTTTACATTTATGAATTTTCTTTCTCATTTTTCTTATATCTTTCTCTTTTTTTCCCTCTAAGGCATTAACCCAGTGGGGGAGGTAATACACTGCATGCACACACTTTAGTAAAGCATTAAAAGTACACATAGGGCATCAGAAATTTGTAGGCCGTGACCGGAGACCTGGGGAAAAGGAGAGAAGGCTGGCCACTTAGTGATGGACGGAGGCGACAACACTGCAGGCGTGGGGCACCTGAGTGTCGGATGCCCGTTGATGGACGGAGGCAACAACACTGCAGGCGTGGAGCACCTGAGTGGCGGACGCCCATTGCGGTGACAGAAGCGGGACCACCCACAGCCCCAGGACCCTGGTAACGAGTAGAGTATGAAACCGTATATTAGAATTTCAAAAATCTGAGTGGTTTATTTTGTAGTTTCATGTACTGATTATAGGGCTCACATGCACAGCACACTGACGTAGGAAAACTCTGATGAATAAATGTTAGCGATCGACTCTGACCAGCATCTGGGGCAAATTCACAATACATTTACATTACATTTACATTTACTCATTTAGCAGACGCTTTTATCCAAAGCGACTTACAAATGAGAACACCACAAGTCATAAGCCATGGAGAAAACCAACTATACTGTAAATTCATCAAACCTGATTGCTATTCGATGCTGCGGCACACCACCCCCCCCCCCCTTTTTATTTACCTCTACAACAGGTATTTGTTAAAGAGATGCGTCTTCAGTAGTTTCTTAAAACTGTTTAGTGATTCTGCCTTACAGACAGAGTTGGGAAGAACGTTCCACCATTTTGCAGTGGTGAACGGCAGGGAGTGAGAATTAGCTCCTTGGTGAGGTGGAATCGCCAGGCGGCGATCATCACAGGAGCGAAGTGAACGAGTCGGAGTGTATTTTAAAAAGATAGAGTGAAGGTAGGAGAGGAAAGATCCAGAAATGCTTCTGTATGCCAGAGTCAGTGACTTGTACTAAATGCGAGCAGCTACAGGGAGCCAATGGAGGGAAATGAGTAATGGAGTGACATGAGTTTGCTTGGGCCTGTTAAACACAAGTCGGGCTGCAGAGTTTTGAATTAGTTGAAGAGGTCTGATTGTGGAAGCTGGGATACCAGCAAGTGGCACATTACAATAATCAAGCCGGGATAGGACTAGGGCTTGAACAAGCAGTTGGGTAGCATGTTCAGTCAAAAAGGGTCTGATCTTCCTTATGTTGTAAAGAAGGAATCTACAGGAACGGGCAGTTTCGATAACATGATCAGAGAGTTTAAGGTGGGAGTCTATTGTGAACCCAAGGTTCCGGACCGAATCGGTAGGGGAGATTGTGGAGCCATCAATTTGGAAGGTCAGGTCGTGATGGATTGAGGGTTTAGCTGGGATAATGAGGAGCTCTGTTTTTTCTAAATGGGGCAAATTCACAATTGGGCAAATTTGGTGGGCGCATTGAATGGGCGCGTCCAAAGGGGGAATTGAAGAGATAAAATTTAAAGATCTATACACAAGGTACTTGATGTTCAAGGGAATGTGTGCATTTGAAAATGAAATGGGGGCAAACTAGCTGGCTGCCGCTCAAGGCCTAGATATTCCATGAACAAAGAGACATCATTCACACCGAGATTTATATCAATGATTTATCTAGATGTGCAGCTCGCATTAACTGATGTACAAACCGGATTCTAAAAAAGTTGGGACACTAAACAAATTGTGAATAAAAACTGAAGACAAAGATGAGGAGATGGTAAATGTCAATATTTTATTCAGAATAGATCACAAATCACAAATCAAAAGTTTAAACTGAGAGAATGTATCAATGTAAGGGAAAAATATGTTGTTTCAAAATTTCATGGTGTCAACAAATCCAAGTTTGGACAAGGCCATTTTCACCACTGTGTGGCATCCCCTCTTCTTCTTACTACACCAAACAGACGTCTGGAGAAAGAGGAGACCAGTTTCTCAAATTTCGAAATTGGAATGCTCTCCCATTCATGTATAAATACAGGCCTCTAACTGTTCAATCGTCTTGGACCTTCTTTGTCGCACCTTCCTCTTTATGATGCGCCAAATGTTCTCTATAGGTGAAAGATTTGGACTGCAGGCTGGCCATTTCAGTACCCGTATCCTTCTCCTACGTAGCCATCATGTTGTGATTGCCAGAATGTGGTCTGGCATTATCTTGTTGAAAAATGCAGGGTCTTCCCTGAAAGAGATGACCTCTAGATGGGAGCATATGTTGCGCCCCGTCGTTTCAATGTTCTCTGTGAGAGCTTACAGTTGTTAAGCCCTTGGATTGGTTGGGATCGAGAATGAGTACTCATTCGATTGGTTGAAACATTTCCTCCCTGATTGGTCGGTTCAGGAGCTGTTTCACAGGTCCCGCCTGATTTGTCTTTAAAATGCAAACGCCTCTGCGCTCCATTTATAGCTCAGCGCTCACAAAGACTTTGAAAGTTGTGAGGAATGTAAAGTCGGAGGAATATAAAGTCGCTTCATACAGAGTACGAAAGGTGGTACGACAGGCAAAACAGCAGTTCTGGTTCCGAAGACATCTCAGCCAGCCTGCCTGAATGATTATCGCCCTGTAGCCCTAACATCAGTTGTAAAGAAGTACTTTAAAAAACTGATCAGAGGCTTCATTACTTTTTTACTACCGGACTCCTTGGACCCCCTACCGCCATAACCGCTCCACGGATGATGCCATCTCACACCTGCTTCACTCTGCTCTGTCTCACCTGGACACTGGGAGGAATAATTATGTTAGAATGCTGTTCATGGACTATAGTACAGCATTCAACACTATTATCCCTTCCACACTCAACATCAAGCTGAAGAATCTGGGACTTCACCCATCCCTATGTCACTGGATCTCCAGTTTTCTGACGGACAGACGGCAGGCAGTGCGGGTTGGCAAGCATCTTTCCACCCCCCTCACTCTTAGCATTGGGGCTCCTCAGGGGTATGTTTTGAGTCCTTTGCTGTACCATCATTAAGTTTGCTGACGACACCGTTGTAGTAGGTCTGATCTCCAACAACGATGAGAGGGCCTACTTGAGGGAGATTACATACCTGGAGAACTGGTGCCAGGATAATGATCTCCAACTCAACATCTGCAAGACTAAGGAGCTGATGGTGGACTACAGCAAGAAACAGACGATGAGCTTCCACCCTGTGAGGATCAACGGCGCTGCAGTATAAAGGGTAGACAGCTTCAAGTACCTTGGAGTTCACATCGCGCAGGACCTATCTTGGTCCTGCCACATTAACAGGCTGGCAAAGAAGGCTCGTCAGCGTCTCTACAACCTTAGACGTCTACAAGATTTCAGACTGCCCTCCAAGGTCCTGCAGAATTTCTACTCCTACACCGTCGAAAGCATCCTCACAGGGAGCATCATAACCTGGTTCGGGAACAGCACCCATCTGGACAGACGGTCACTACAAAGGGTGGTACATTCGGCCGAACGCACCGTTCGAGTAGCACTTCCAGACCTCCAGATCATCTACAGGAAGCGGTGCTGGTTCAAAGCCAAAAAGATTGTAAAAGACTTCAGTCATCCTGACAACAAGCTCTTCACTCTGTTGCCATCAGGACGGCGTTTTCGTGTCCTAAAGGGCAAACACACAGATAATGAGGAGGAGCTTCTTCCCAACAACGATTCGGACCCTGAACCAGCACTAAACGGACATAATCCCACTCACAACACTTTCATAACTAAAACAACTTGTAATCCTGCACTTTATTATTTGCACATAAAAGCACAACTCACTTTGATTATAACTTTTAACTTATAAGACCATTTTAGTTCATATCTGTTATCTGTCCATAATTGTACAGTTCTCTAATTTTTTATAATTCCATTTGCACAGTGTAAATACATAGTTAAATTTTATATAATTTCTATTTTATCTTTATTCTATTTTTTTTATACTTTTAAACAAATTTAACTTTATGTGGAGAAGTCAGGAAAGAATTTTACTGCTGGCTGTACCATGTATATCTACGTATGTGACAAATAAACCTGATTCTGATTCCTTAAACAAAGCATCTTCTTACTTTTAACTTTGGTATTTTTTATTTAGATGTTTAGATGTCATCTTTTGAGTTCTCTCTTTTGAGTTCTCTGAAAGTTCCTTAATTTTTCAAATCGCTGTACTTTTTTTTTCTTTCGTGTCGTATCTTCATTTTATGGTAAGTGCATGTTTTTTTTTAATTAAATGATCATGTTTTATTACACATTGCTTTTGAACACGTTTTATGTGTTTTTTTAAAAGTAAATCGCTGTTTTATTTTAATACAAAATCGTGTACATTAACGCATTGCTGTATTCAAGTGTAGTGCGCATTTGTTTTTATTATAAATCATAATTAAATGATGAGTTTTATTACATGTGATGCCCTAAAACACATTTTATGTGTTTTTTTAAAGTAAATAGCTGGTTTATTTGAATACAAAATCGTATACATTATGTCAGGCGCGTGTCTGCAGGGCAAAAACAAAAACAAAGCGCAGTAGCGCGGAAAGGATCCAGGAGGCACAGGTAAGTTAAGCGAAATTTATTTAGTGTCGACACTCTTCAACAAGGAACCGAACACGTGTGACATTAAATAACGCCGGAATGGCGAAGAAACGGAAACGGAAGAAATAAATACAAAACCCCGATCATGTGCAAACTAAAAGTAACCAATGAAAATAACAAATACAATAACTGAATAAGAACAAATTAATGAAATGGGGCCTTTTCAAAAGACGAAGACGGCCCGGGGGCCTTTTCAGACGGACTACAGCGGGCTCTGACGCTGGACGGGCTACAGCGGGCTCTGGCGCTGGTCGGGCTACAGCGGGCTCTGGCGCTGGTCGGGCTACAGCGGGCTCTGGCGCTGGTCGGGCTACAGCATGCTCTGGCGCTGGGCGGCCTACAGCGGGCTCTGGCGCTGGGCGGCCTACCACAGGCTCTGGCGCTGGAGGGGCTACCGCGGGCTCGGGCGCTGGGGGGCTACCACGGGCTTGGGGGCTGGACGGGCTACCGCGGAATTGGGCACTGGAGGGGCTACCGCGGGCTCGGGCGCTGGACGGGCTACCGCGGGCTCGGCCACTGAAGGGGCTACCTTGGGCTCGGGCGCTGGAGGGGCTACTGCGAGCTCGGATGCTAGAGGGGCTCCGGAGGGCAGCTGACACGGAGCGGAGGGCAGCTGACACGGAGCGGCGGGCAGCTGACACGGAGTGAAGGGCAACTTACACGGAGCGAAGGACAACTGACACGGAGCGAAGGACAACTGACACGGAGCGGAGGGCAACTGACACGGAACCACTGGCCGCTTCTCTGGGACCACGGGCCGCTCCTTTGGAATGCCCCTATGTGGCGGACCTGAGAGGGTGCTCTCCATCTCCCCCTCCTTTGCCTCCTGTACACAAAAGCATACCACCAGTATCCCAGCACAGATAACAGCCAGGACATCACACACCACACTATCAGGTACATCGGGTACACACACGGTAGGAGGACGACACGGGGGACCACAACCAACAGGAACACACTCAGACACTTCACATACATTGGGCCATAAATCAGGGGACTTTAAAAGGGGACATGACGGGAAAACACCAAAAAAAAAACTGCCACACACAAACGAATAAAAAGTTCACCCAGCTCTGACAGGGTTCGTGGGGAGAGAGAGCGGACGAAAAAAAAAAAAAGGCTAAATGGCGGGACTAGCGCCAAAATTAAGCAGCGCTACGGCCGCAGCCGGAAGGATGATGCCAAGAGAGAGAGAGAGGGGAAGAGGGGAAAAAAAAAAACTTCCCGTGACTCGCTCCTGGATCCGATTCCAAATGGTTCCGGCGTTCTGTCAGGTGCGTGTCCACAGGGCAAAAACAAAGCGCAGTAAGGATCCAGGAGGCACAGGTAAGTTAAGCGAAATTTATTTAGAGTCGACACTCTTGAACAAAGAACCGAACATGAGTGGCATTAAATAATGCCGGAACGCAGAAGAAACGGAAACGTAAGAAATAAATACAAAATCCCGATCACATGCAAACTAAAAGTAACCAATGAAAACAAATACATTAACTGAATGAGAACAAATTAACGAAAATAATTTGAAAAATAATAATAACAGGTGAGGAGTGCCTAGCACTCCTTACACATTACCGCGTTGGCGTATTCAAGTGCAGCGCATGTTTGTTTTTATTAAATGGCAATTTAAATAATTACAACACGATTAAATGTTTGTTATTAGTTACATTATGTTATGAGTCTGGTTCAATAAGAACAAGGAGACGTAGATGCAGAACAACGTTGGGTTTATTAACCAATGAACAGCGGCAACCGAGTTGCACGTGACTGAGTGGGTGATCGGCAGCGGGATCACTGGAGCACTTGCTGGATGTCACGTGCGTCGCTTGATAACCAGGAATGGCAGCGAACCTGGTATCAAGCAGAAAAGACAAAAAAGAACACAAACCAACACCAACACAAAATCTAAACACCAGGGAATAGAATAAACAAAGAGAATAGAAAAAAGCGTGAAAGGAGGAGCTAAATAGAGCAGGAACAGGATAGAGGAGGTGAAGTGCTGGCCGAAGCGGTAACCAGGGAGAACTTAGGGAGACCGACGGGGAACTGGAACCGGGAGACAGGGAAGTGATTAGTGAAAGATGAATTAAATGTGATATATACACCGATAGTGGAGAGTTTAGTAAGTAAAGTGAGAAGGTGTTAGGGAGTCTATACATAAATGACGGACATGGACTTTCCTTCCACACACCACAGGCACACAGGATCCTAAACTAAGGGAAGGAGGGAAAGGACGGGGACGAGGGAAAAGGAGAGACGGAGGACGAGAGGTCGGTAGAAGCGGGGAACAGAGAGAGAGGAACACGTTACTACTAAACACACTCTAAATTGCAATCACCCAACGGAGACCAAAACACGGAAGTACACAAAGACTGCAGGGAATATCACTCAGTAATGACGTGGAACGACCAATACTTCGCACCCGACCAGCAAAACAGGAAACCTTATAAAGGAAAGAAAGAACCTGGAAACAATGAACTTCACCTGGTGCACGGAAAATGCGCGCTGATTAGAAGGCGGAGCTAGGGAAACGCGCTGCAGCGCTGCGGTCTCTGACACATTATTGTTGTACGTGTAAACTGCAGTGTGATTGTATAAAAAGTGCTATAATAATATCTAAACGTGCTAGTCCAGTGTTATTTACTTATATAGGTTATAAGGGTAAAGTTATAAACTACAAATAAATTTACAAATTCAATATTATATTTCAAAATTATTCACAAACATGTAATAATAAGCAGTATTACTTCATAATTATATTTTATAAGAGAGGAAGCAGCGTCACTAGCAGCTTGTGACCAGAATAAAGTTTATTTAATGATTTTATATCTTTCTATTGTAGATGATGCAATCTCGACCCGTAATGAGCAAGGATGTGTCTGGAGACCTTGTACTGGGTCGGACACAGGAGGCCCTTTAAAAGAAGACTGCGTGACGACCTTTCAGGGTACTGTGTCGTTACGTTTGGCTCACACAAGGGCTGTACCTTTGCTGACCTCTATTACTCAAAAGATTCTGAGAAACTGACGTAAGCCCCTAACAGTCAATCATGTTATTATTTTATGTACATTGATTTGTTTATTGGAAACATAACTTGGATTGTGTTCTTTTGACTAGGTATATCAGCTGGGTGCACAGATAGATGTGCGGTGCGGCAACTGCCATGTGGGTTCTAAAGAAATATGTCTTTAAGATGGACACGGAATATGAGACAAGGACACTAGCAGAATCCAGTAAGGGCTTATTTACACGAGCCCTCTGCATTCACCTCTATCTGAATAAATTATAATCATGTAATAATTGTGTTTCAGAACCAGCTGACCAGGATCTGCTAGCTGCTGCTATAGAGGTGGAATCCGCAGGTAAGTTTACAACTATCATTTTGGAAATTATGGGAAAAAGTCAAATTGACACACTTTCTTTGTTCAGGTCCTCATACATCAGCGGGGTCAGTGTCGGTGGCTGGACCATCTTGATTTGTTCTGTTTTATTACCTGAATTATTGTAACTCAGGGCTTTTCTTGTGATAGAAGATTGTGATAGAGTGTGTATGGAGATGTAACACACGCTATGGGTAGGGTAGGGCAAGCGGTTCTGAGACATCAGAAACAGAGTTTTTTTCTTTCTTCCCTTCACCTTTATTTACAATAATTACAACCACTATGTACAATATATATACAGTGGCGCACCGAATGTCCAACAAAAATAACTTCTTTCAGCAGAAGTTGTTAGAAATACTTATGACAGCGAAGTCATACAGGTTTAATGTTCGCTATATATGCGCTCTGTGCGGGTATCTACACAGATGGCCAAAACAAAAAGGGTTCCCCATCCTTAGCTGCAACCCGATTATATACAGAAAACTCCGCCCCCGGGGTATACTAACCATCTTATAGGGATCTCTACACTGATCACCCCAACACCGCAATTACACACAATAATTAACGTTTCACATTAGTTTGTTAAAACTATGCTTAAATCACATATTTTCGCTATTACCACTCTGTTAGCTTTACTTGCTTTGATGTGCTACTACCCACCAAACATAGGTGTTCCGCACCCCCCCTTTTCCCTAAGGCATGGGTTGATCCAGGTGGATAAAAAGTGTTGCTATACCCTGCCTATTTTTTTAGGCCCCACCATCAAGGTCAACCATAGATAGGTTTGATAAGTAAACATTCTTAATGTCTATGGTGAGGTGTAATTTACATCGTCACAAAGATCTTTCTGAATCACGGCACAAGTGGATCAGTCGCGCCATCTTTATGAAGGACAAAGCCGGCAAGACTGTCCTTACAGACAACCTACAGATGTGATGGTACCCTCCACAACCGCGACCCCTGTACCACCAGCTCCTCTTATCACCTGATGTATTTTTCACTGGTCCCTTCTTTTTTTGTATCCCATATAGGATGTGGGACTTCAGGCTGACTTGGAAGCGGCCTGAACGCAGAAATGTTTATTTAGGTATTACTTATTTTTACACCCTTGTTACAGAGTTTAATAATTTATCCAATTATAAGTTTGCACTACATTTTCACTTTAACTATTATCGGGTTTATTAAACATGCATTTATGTGCATTTTCAATTTTAATAAATAATTGTTGTATTATATGAGTTTGTTCTTTTATGTGTCTTTTATTTACCTAAAATGCTTTAAGGTGAAAGGTGTTATTGTTTATTATTAACAAAGCAGAGAAAGTTTCAATCAAACTTTAATAGGCTTGTAAGAAAATCAACACTCTGAACATATTAAACATTATAAAAAAATATACGCTTTATATGATTTATTTTATAGAAAATGGGCCTTCATTCTTTTTTCCTCGAGCTGTCACTGATCACTGGCAGGCCTTGGCGATCTAGAATTCTTTGCTCTGCCAGCTCTTTTGTACCTGCAGTGTCCATAAACGAAAAAAAAAAATGTAAGGAAACCAAATAAGCAATAATTAATATAATTTAATTAAATACATAGACAAAAACAACCTTGTGACTGAATGCAATCAGGAATGCAGAGCAGCCTTTTCCAAGGATCTTAAAAAAGATGAATGAAAAAGCATGAATGAAAAAGTATGAATAGGAAAAAAAAAACGGCTGTCATTTGCATGTCTCCTCTCCACCTTGACAGATCAAGAAAGAGTGGGAATTTTGAATTTCTTAAAAGGCCAGGCGGCAATGGGTCCCACCGGATGAGAAATTCATTCTCCACGCACATTTTGGAGGGGACCGGTGAGTGACGGATGGGTCACACTAGTGGGGTCTTCACGGGCCAGTTGCTGAGGACTCACCGGGAGGCCCAGGAGCGGGGCCACCAGAAGAGAATGGTCCTGAACCTGAACATAGTTTCATGCAATAATGGTGCCTTTCCAGACATTCAAGTTGCCCATGCCACAAGCACTCATGCAAAACCATACCATCAGTGATGCAGGCTTCTGAATGGAGCATTGATAACAACTTGGGTCATTCTTGTCCTCTCTGGTCCATATGATATGGCGTCCCAGTGTTCCATAAAGAACTTCAAATCGTGACTCATCTGTGACTCATCGTGACTCATCTGATCATCAGAACAGTCTTCCATTTGCCACACTCCCTTTTAAATGACCCCTGGCCAAGTGCAAACTTCTGATTTTGTGGAACTTGCTTAGAAATGGCTTCCTTTTTGCACTGTAGAGTTTCAGCTAGAAACGGCAGATGACACGGTGGATTTTGTTCACTGACAATGCTTTCTGGAAGTATTACTGAGCCCATTCTGTTATTTCCTTGACAGTGGCATTGCTGTTTGAGGTATAGTGAAGTTTAAGGGCCCGGAGATCACAAGCATCCAGAGTTTTACGGCCTTGACCCTTACCCACAGTGATTGTTCCAGATTTCCTGAATCTTTTGAGATGTTATGCACGGTTGATGATGATAACTTAAAAGTCTTTGCTATTTTACGCTGGGTAACACCATTCATCTTTCTGCGCAACAATGGTGGAATTGGTGATCCTCTTACCATCTTGGCTTCTGAGAGACACTGACACTCTGAGAAGCTCTTTTTATTTCACAATCAAGTTGTAAATTCACCTAATTAGTGTTAATTGATAGTGCTACTTGTCCCAACTTTTTGGGGATTTGTTGACACTGTGAATTTTTGATTCAACATGTTTTTCCTTTAAAATGTTTCATTGACTCAGATTAAACTTTTGATCTGTCATCTATGTTCTATTATGAATAATCACACATCATTGCATTCAGTTTTTATTCACAATTTGTTTAGTGTCCCAAATTTTTTGGAATCCAGTTTGTAGAAAAAAATTTTGAAAGCACTTTCAGCAAGTAGAGATAAAAGAAAAACATGGAGGTTCCATTTCTTCTGACACTGGACATGCTCGTCTCTATGGAGTAACTTTTGCAATGTGCCTGATGAGAATCTCTCTCACATCAGAGGATCAGATGTGATTCACTGAGTAGCTCGAAGCTGTGGTGCAAACCACCCAGAAGCACCAAACTAAGAAACTAAGAACCAAGGTTCTCAGCTTAAAGGATGATGAAATTGATGATCTTGATGACTTTCTCGGCCATGACATCAGAGTGCATCGGCATTATAGTGCATTATATAGTCTACCTAAAGGAACACTACAGTAGGGCTGTTGCGATTAGTTGATGTAGGTTTTGTTTCCAATATTTATTAGTGTTACATTTTGATTACTAAAATGCGTCTGTTCAAAAAAATGCACTTCTTCAACTCGTGTGACATCATCGAGTCATTAAAAAAAAAAGTCGGCAAAGGTAGAGATAAAGACAAAGACAGAAAACATTGAAAGTATGGAGTCACTTTTAATATGCTGAAGACAAAAAGGTTAAATCAGCGATAGATTGGCGCCCTGTCCTGGGTCTATCTGCCCAGTGCCCGAAACGTTCTCCCCTGGATGGGCATGGGGAACCCCGCCGTGACCCTAATATAGGATAAAGCGGAAGATAATGAATGAATGAATGAAAAAGGTCAAATATACACTCAGAAAATCTATAATGGTTTATGTTGGCAGCACCAGCACAATGCACAACCACCTTAAATGGAAATCAGAAAAAGCCAAAGCCAATGGAAGTGTTTCTGTTTGTTTTTTCTAATAGTACAGTACTAAATAATAGTATAGAATAGTATAGTATAGTATAGTATAGTATAGTATAGTAAAGTAGTACTATAATAGTATAGTATTAAATAAGTAGCTATTTGGGGCGGCACGGTGGCTTAGTGGTTAGCACGTTCGCCTCTCAGCACTAGGGATTCCCGGTTCGAATCCCAATCTGGGTTGAGCGTTCATGTTCTCCCCGTGTCTGTGTGGGTTACCTCCAGGTTCTCCGGTTTCCTCCCACAGTCCAAAAACATGGATCAAATTAAATTCTCCAAATACCCCCATATAGAGTGTGTTTGTGTGTGTGTCTGTGTGAGTGTGCCCAGTGATAGATTGGCGCCCTGTCCTGGGTGTACCTGGGTGTATCCGCCCGAAACGTTCTCCCCTGGATGGGCATAGGGAACCTCCCGCTACCCTAGTAGAGGATTAAGCGGAAAATAAAAGATAGATAGAAGTAGCTATTTTAGTAAATATTTAGATTAGATCATGAGCTTGTTTGTGTGTCCTTGGTGTATGCTGGATATAATGAGACATGAAAAAACATGTCCCTTGTTATATTTTTGCTATTATTTTAAGCACAATTCATTGTGTATGAAATGCCATACACACAACAGATATAGTTTTGATAAATTTGATTCATATATCTTTTGCTGTGGAAGGTAAAGCCAAGTAAATGAATTCCTGCTGAGTGAGGATTGCTCACTGAAATGTGCAGCAGCTTTTACTGAAAGTGTACTTCACATAATCTGAACTCTGTTGAAGACAGCAGGTCAAAAGTAGTTTGCACTTTGCCTAATTTTTATTAATATTAACTAAAGCAGTTAATAATTGCTTAATATGGAGAACTTTCATACATCCATTATCTTCTGCTTTATCCTCTACTAGGGTTGGGGGGGATTCCCCATGCCCATCCAGGGGAGATTGAGGCACTGAGCAGATACACCTAGGACAGGGCGCCAATCTATCGCTGGGCACTCATTCACTCACACAGACTCACACATAAACACACTCTGTATGGGGCAATTTGGAGCATTCAATTAACCTTGATCCATGTTTTTGGAATGTGGGAGAAAACCAGAGAACCCGGAGGAAACCCACACAGACACGGTAAGAATGGAAACTTCTCCCAGACTGGGATTCAAAACGGGAATCCCTAGCGCTGAGAGGCAAACATGCTAACCACTTAGTCACCATGCCTTCCTAATATAGAGAACTTGAATTTGATAAAGACTTTAAAAGAAAAGTGAATTTCTTTGCAGGTATAAAAAATAAACTTTTTGAGAAACATGAAATTATCAGTTCTTTTATTCATTCATTCATAATCTCCCGCTTATCCTCTATTAGGGTCGCGGTGGGGTTCCCCATGCCCATCCAGGGGAGAACGTCTCGGGCGCTGGGCAGATAGACCCAGGACAGGGCGCCAATTTATCGCTGGGCACACACTCACTCACACATACACACTCTACATGGGGCAATTTGGAGAATTTAATTAACTTGATCCATGTTTTTGGACTGTGGGAGGAAACCTGAGAACCCGGAGGAAACCCACGCAGACACGGGGAGAACATGGAAACTCCACCCAGATGGGGATTCGAACCGGGAATCCCTAGCGCTGAGAGGCGAACGTGCTAACCACTAAGCCACCGTGCCGCCCCAGTTCTTTTAATTGCAAGAAAATTATTTATTTAGACTAGTCGACAAATAGATGATAGTTGAATTGATGGGGGAAAAAATCTTGTTACATTTATTAATTTTATTTCTCATTAATGTACTCAGCACCCCATCTTGACGGAAAAAAACTGAAATGTTGAAAATTTTGCAAATTTATTAAAAAAAGAAAAACTAAAATATCACATGGTCATAAGTATTTAGACCCTTTGCTCAGTATTAAATAGAAGCACTCTTTTGAGCTAATACAGCCAGTCTTCTTAGGAAAGATGCACCAGGTTTTTTCACACCTAGATTTGGGGATCCTCTGCCATTCTATCTTGTAGATCCTCTATGGTTCCTACAGGGTGGATAGTGAGCGTTGGTGGACAGCCATTTTCAGGTCTCTACAGAGACGCTTATTTGGGTTTAGGTCAGGAGTCACAGAGTTGTTCCCAAAGCACTTATTTGTTATTTTAGCTGTGTGCATTGGGTCATTGTCTTGTTGGAAGGTGAATCTTCAGCCCAGTCTAAGGTCCAGAGCACTCTGAAAGAGGTTTTCTTCCAAGATATTGCTGGCCTCATTCATCTTTTCTACAATTGCAACCATTTGTCCTGTCCTTGCAGCTGAATAACACCCCCATAACATGATGCTGCCACTACCATGTTTTACTGTTGGGATTATATTGGGCAGAATATTGGGCAATCTTTGTCTCATCATCCAGATCATCTTATTTTTCAGTCTGGGAGTCCTTCATGAGTTTTGTGGCAAACTCTATGCTTGCTTTCGTATGTCTTTCACTGAGAGGTTTCTGTCGGGCCACTCTGCCATAAAGCCCCGACTGGCCCCTAACTGCAGTGATAGTTGACTTTGTGAAACCTTCTCCTATCTCCCTACTGCATCTCTGGAGCTCAGCCACAGTCATCTTTGGGTCCTTCTTTACCTCTCTCATCAACGCTTTTCTCTCACAATTACTTAGTGTGGCTGGACGGCCAGGTCTAGAAAGAGCTCTTATAGATTAAGGAGGCCACTGTGCTCTAGGTACCTTGAGTGCTGCAGAAGTTCTTTTGTAACCTGTCTATGAGCTCCTTGGGTAGTTCCACCTGGTTCTTGTTTGCTCTGACATGCACTGTGAGCTGTCAGGTATTAATGTAGAAAGGTGTGAGCCTTTCCTAATCAAGTACAATTAGTAAAATTAAAAAAGTTGGACTCCAATGAAGGAGTAGAACCATCTCAAGGAGGATCAGAAGAAATGGACAGCATGTGAGTTAAATATGAATGTCAGCAGCAAGCGTCTGAATACTTATCACCATGTGATATTTTAGTTTTTCTTTTTAATAAATTTGCAAACAATACTACATTTCAACTACATGTACAATTCTACATGTCAAGATGGTGTGCTGAGTGTACATTAATCAGAATTTTTTTTGATTTTAGCAGGTGACTGCATTGAAACAAGTGAAAATTTTAAAAGGGTCTGAATACTTTCCTTCATACCCATCGGGACAGTCATCGAGACAGTCGGTGTGTTTCCTGACTGGTTTTCCGTAGCTGTTTGGTCAGCTTGGGATTTGGACCCTAATTTATAAAGTGTTTTATGACAGTGTCACGCATACACGCACACCCATTACTACACCTGTTGCTGGTTCTGCTAATCACTGTTCACCCTCTCCTGATTAGTTTCAGGTGCACATCATCGGCGGCAGCGGCTAAAGTCGGCGTCCCGGATGCACCAGGGCAGAGTTTTTTGGTTTTGGGTTCAACGTGTTTCGGTCGGAGTGCTTAGCTCTCGCACGCACTTACTACTTGCGTCGCTGCCTGTATTACTCGGCTTACCCACTGCTTCTCTCCAGGAAGCGACCTTTGAGTGACGTAAGAGACTTTGGGACTCCGGCTCTTACGTTCCAGCCTCCATCACGTTCTTCGCCGCATCTTCACCAGCTCAGCAGAGAGCCCCGCTGCCTGGTGACGTCATCGTCTTACGCTATTTGACTGTATTTTTTGCGTTTTGGGGTTTGTTACCCTTTACTCCACGTAGGAGATAATAAAGATTGTTTTTTGTTCAAGAACCACGCTTACCCCGTTTCCTCGGCATAAAATCCTGACATAAAACTCTGCCAACAACAAAGAGCTGCAGGGATGGAACCGACTGAGGATGTTCTGCAGGCACAGGGACGCGCCCTGATGGAGCTCCAGAGCGGACTCGGTGAGGTGACTCGGGCCATACAGACACTAATGGGACGTGTAACCGAGCTGGAACGCGGTGGCAACAGATCCGGGGCTGCAGTCTCCTCACCGCAGCAATCTCCGTACCCACCAGACACCAACACGGCCCCCCACCCGCCGCTGCCCCTTACAGCCTTTCCGAGCCAGAGCGCTATGATGGAAGTCCGGAAAAGTGCTGCTCCTTCCTAATGCAGTGCGCTCACTATTTTTGCAGTCACCCACGATCCAGTGAAGTGGACAAGATTGCGTTGGTCATTTCTCGGCTGATGGGCAGAGTGTGCGAGTGGGCGACCGCCATCTGGGAGGCACAAGGTCCTGAATGCCGGTCCTACGCTGCGTTCTATGAGTCCTTTCGGACCGCCTTCGCCCACCCCCTGGAGGGGGAGGTTGTGGGTCTGCAGCTGTACCGGTTACGCCAAGGGTCCAGGTCGGTGCCCGCATATGCTCTGGAGTTCCGAGTCCTGGCAGCACGGACGGGCTGGCGGTTCCTATGGAGCAACACCTCGCCACGGTTCCTACGTCCCGCGGACACAGACCCCCGCCATGGAGGGAGATCGACCCGTCATCCATTTCGCAGGACGCGGAGCTGGAGCCGATGCAGCCTGGATACACAACCTTGCCATGGCAGGATGCCCCGTCATGGAGCGAGAGGGTTCCGCCGTCCGGACCAGAGGAAGGGGAACCAGAGCCAATGCAGTTGGGGAACTTGCGACTGCCCATCACGAGTGCCGCAGGCGTGCTCAGCAGGGACGCTGCGGGTATTGCGGGAGCGCCTCCCACGCCCTCCAGCATTGCGGCGCAAGACCTGTTCACCGTGCACCTCTCCACCGGTACTAGCCTCCCCGCTGCGCTCTTCGGTGAGGTTTCGGGTGTTGCGTCTCACCGACTGGTGCGCTTTAACTGTTTTGTTTTTCAAGGGGAACTTGGTGGCTGCTTCTGCACTGGTGGACTCCGGGGCTGATCGGAACTTCATAGACCGGGAGTTCTGCCGCCGATAGGGGATTCCTGAGAAGTCCCTCGAGACCTCCATCCAGGTCCAGGCGGTCGATGGCAGTCCACTTCCCTCCAAGGCGGTCAAGAGAATTACAACCACTTTGGGGTTAGAAATTGGGGGAAACCATTTTGAGAAGATCAAATTCCTGATTGTCTCATCACCGTCTACTCCCATCATTTTAGGTTTGCCTTGGCTGCGGCGGCACAACCCCACGATCTCCTGGACACAGTTGGAATTTGGTCATGGTCATCCAACAGCCGACAGGAGTGCCTTCAACATCCCCCCCGTCACTCTTCCACGTAGTTGACCCCTACGGCCGTGCCCACTCAGGTTGCCCCTATAGTCGCGCTCACCCAGGTTGCCCCTATATTCACCTCCACTCAGTTGCGCTCACTCTGGTTTGTCCCTATGGTCACGCCCTCTCCGGTCTCGCCACCTTCGACCCCTCTAAGGCTTCAGCTAGTGGCCCACTGGGATCACCCTGACCGCCACGCCCCACGTCCCAGAGGTCGTACGCCCCGCCAAGTCAAACGGACCAAACGAAGGTCTTCTCAGGGTGAGCTGCCTTTTTCTGAAGGGAGTAATGTCACGCATACATGCACACCCATTACTACACCTGTTGCTGGTTCTGCTAATCACCGTTCACCCTCTCCTGATTAGTTTTTGCGTTTAACGTGGTTCGGTCAGAGTGCTTAGCTCTAGCACGCACTTACTACTTGTGTCACTGCCCGTATTACTCGGCTTACCCGCTGCTTCTCTCCAGGATGCGACCCTCGAGTGACGTAAGAGACTTCGGTACTCTGGCTCTTATGTTCCCACCTCCGTCGTGTTCTTCGCCGCATCTTCACCATCTCAGGAGAGAGCTCCGCTGCCTGGTGCCTGGTCACCTTACGCTATTTGACTGTGTTTTTTGCTTTTGTGGTTTGTTACACTTTACTCAACGTGGGAGATAATAAAAACTGTTTTTTATTCAAGAACCACACTTACCTCCGGCAGCGGGAATCCTGACATTGTGCCTGCCCATTTGGATCATTGTGTGATATACAATACATTATTTTTTACAGTACTTTTTAATTATTAGTAATAATGATAGTGATATTTGTATTTCTGTTTTTGCCCCTGCACTTGGGGCTTTCTGTTCTAGCAAGCCCTGGGTTCTGCACTAAACAGGACGAAACCCAACAAATCTACTGGCTGGTTGTTAGAGTTGTGAGGTTATAATGAGGTAGCGTTTAGCTCAATCATGCAGTGAACCAATCATTAAGCTGTTTTTAGTCGCTGTACTGAAAAGCGTTTGTCTGGGAAGCTGATGAAGGACACTCTGCATAATACTGTTTAGTTTGCATAAAACATTTATTACAAAAGTCAAGTATAAATCAAACATTATCAAATGCTTAGAGCCAATGTGAAGTCCTCTGGAGTTCGAGCTTAACCGTAAAGGTTAACTAAACTCAACTATCATTAAAGGACTGATTCACATCCTCTCTCTTCTGTTGATGAGGAAAAGCTTCTTAACCATGTGAACCTGTCCATATACCTACTGCAAACCCAGGGGGCATTTATATTCCAGATTCTGCTCTACATTGGAATTTGGGTATCATCAGCCCAAGTGGCTAAAGGGCACAGAATTCCTAAAACAATACCATGACATTGTTTATTTAATGTTATGTTTTTCTTAGCAATACATTAAAGTTGGTCCAGTCGTAGTGTTTTGGTTAAGGAACCAGCCTTGTGACCTGAATGGTCCCCAGTTCGATTCCCAGTCCCACCGAGTACATAAGACAGTGTGTGTGTTTCACTGCATGGATTGGTTATATAACACTTCAAACAATAATAATTATTAAATTAATAATAATAATAATAATAATAATAATAATAATAATAATAGAATGTACTATCTATTCTTACCTGATCCTGCAGCTTTTGTAGTTCGGAGAGTAAGGCACTTACTAAATGTCCTTGTGCGGGGGCTTGCCGTCAGTAACAGTTGCATGAATCTCTGTTGCCATGATCACTATAATCCCTTATAAACAACAGTTACCAGAACTACTATAATCCCTCATGAACAATGGTTATCACAACCACTATAATCCCTCATAAACAACAGTTGCCTGAACCAATATAATCCCTTATAAATAACAGATGCAAGAACTACAATAATCCCTAATGGACCACGGTTGGTTAAACTTCTATAATCCCTCATAAACAAAGGTTGCCAGAATATAATCTCACATACAATGGTTGTCATAAGTACTATAATCTCTCTTTGACAGTAGTGTGGTGGCACTAGGGGAGAGCAAAGGCATTGATCATTGAACATAATTAGCGCACCTGATGCAGCTCCGCTTGATGACAGTGGGCAGCCTTTATAAAATGTTACATCAGGGGGAGAGCTTCTCTTGACCTGACAGGAGTGGAACCTTTGGTAGGCAACACCCATACACATGTTACATGTGAATTTAAATACTGTCTGTAATAAAGCCCATAAATCCTGTCCACAATCCTCATTTGTATCCACCCCTCATTACATTTTTTAAATGAAACTGCTTAATTTGGGCAACAAACAGATGCCAAAGCATCTGCAGCGGTCTCTCTCTCCCATCTGCCCATTTCAATTCTCTTTCACGATCACGCAGGAGGAGAGAAAATGAGCAGCATCGATTCCTTAGCCTGCCTCCCGTCTGCAGACTTCACCCATCATGCTGCACTTTCTTGAACAACAGTTGCCACAACTACTATAATCCTTCATAAAAAGTGATTCAGATAAATATTCACCATCTAACAAAACGTGACTGAATAGAACCACACGGCCTGTAGTTCTGTCAGAAAGAAGGAGATGATGGGACTTAATAAAGGAATGATTATCAACACAAACAGATGTTCTTCTGTAAGTCACTATAAACTAATGGCTTAACCAACTTTCAGAAGTTTGCCCCGTATTCGCTCATGCCTTTTTTACGCATTGCCGGGTTGTATAGACTACATGGAGGGGGTAGGTGGGGCACACGAGGGGGGTACATCCTCTGGGAGTACCCAAACCGATGCTGGTACTCTGACATCCATGGAGACCTGCAGGTGAGAGAGAAGACTGTGAGGAAGACAGATAGTGGATCCTACAGATCTGCTCTAATGGCTTCAGTTATTGTGTCTCCACTGAGACTTGATGGCTGGTTTTAAATTGGCCTCTGGAACACCCTCTGTTTATGTTCAGTAGCTATGTGAGTGAGCTATATGAGTTATTTAGTATAAGTATATATATATTTATTTATATATATATATTTATATAAGTTTAAAGTTCACAGTTCGAATCCCAATCTGGATGGAGTTTCCATGTTCTTCCCGGGTTTCCTCCAGGTTTTCCAGTTTCCTCCCACAGTCCAAAAACATGGATCAAGGTGAATTGTATTCTCCAAATTACCCCATATAGAGTGTGTTTGTGAGTGTGTGCCCAGTGATAGATTGACGCCCTGTCCTGAGTGTAACTGCTCGGTGCCCAAACCATTCTCCCCGGATGGGCATGGGGAAACCCCCCCCCCTGTGACCCTAGTAGAGGATAAAGCTGAGGATTAAGGAAGGATGAAAGTTTATAAAATAATTGATAGTTCTACAGTCATGTCCAGTTTTTGAGAAAGTTTTGAGAATGACAAAAATATTATATTTTCACATGATCTGCTGCCCTCTGGTTTTTATGTGTGTTTGTTAGATGTTTTATCACATACAGAAATATAATTGCAATTATATTATGAGTAACAAAAGCTTTTATTGACAGTTAGAATGAGTTAATGCAGCAAGTCAATATTTGCAATGTTGACACTTCTTCACTCCACTGTCCACTCCCTGTACGTTTTGCAGAATATCAGTCTGTCCCTGATGTTTTTTCTGGAGAGAAGTGGCTTCTTTGCTGCCCTCCTTGAGAACAGGCCTTGCTCCAAGAGTCTCCGCCTCACAGTGCGTGCAGGTCCTGAGCAAGCTCTGCACTGCTGGTAGCCCGATCCCGCAGCTGAAACACTTTTAAGAGACGGTCTTGAAATTGTTGGTCTTTCTTGAGCGTCCTGGAGCCTTTTTGGCAACAATGGAACCTCTCTCCTTAAAGTTCTTGATGATGCAATAGATTGTTGACTGAGGTGCAATCTTTCTGGCTGCGATACTCTTCCCTGTTAGGCCATTTTTGTGCAGTGCAATGATGACTGCACGTGTTTCTTTAGAGATAACCATAGTTAACAGGATAAAAACAAGGATGCCAAGCACCAGCCTCCTTTTAAAGTGTCCAGTGGTGTCATTCTTACTTAATCATGACAGATTAATCTCCAGCCCTGTCCTCATCAACACCCACACCTGTGTTAATGGAGTAATCACTGAAACGATGTTAGCTGGTCCTTTTAAGGCAGGGCTGCAATGAAGTTGAAATGTGTTTTGGGGGATAAAGCTCATTTTCTAGGCAAATATTGACTATGCAATTAATTGCTGTTAAGCTGATCACTCTTTATAACATTCTGTATTGTATATATTCTGAGTACATGCAAATTGCCATTATAAAAACTAAAGAAGTAGACTTTGTAAAAAATTAATATTTGTATCATTCTCAAAACTTTTGGCCATGACTGTAGTAGTGGGTGGCACGATGGCTTAGTGTTCTCCTCTTAGCACTGGGGATCCTGTGTGAGTAAGTGAGTGTGCACAGTGATAGATTGTCACCCTGTTCTGGGTGTATCAGCCCAGCGCTTGAAACTGCTTGGACCCCCCCCCTGACCCTAGTAGAGGATTAAACGGAAGACAATGAAAAAACTGATATGTTCTAATAGTTTGTTCCTTGGTTAGTTCTGTATTTGTGATTGAGGGAGATTAAAATCCAAGGATTTTAAGTTAAAGGATTAAAGGTTATATGATCAGCGATGCAGTGAAGTTGAGTGGGCAAGTCGGGTGTGAACTTACCAGTGAGCATTCTGAGCATCAGGATGTTCCACCAGTTTCTTCTTCTCAATGGAATCCAGCTTCTGGATCAATTTTTCATTCACAGCTTCAGGAAAAAACATTCAGTTAGTACCGAGTTGATCAGAAACATCCGGTCTTTATTTTATAAATCACACATTAGTAATCTAATTAAAAGATGAACTTCATATGCACTGGTCCTAATAAACTGATCCAACAGTACAATAGAGGGTTTCAGACTCAGATATACTGCTTCTAGATCAGGAGATGCTAGATGCTAGAATGTAAATGTCATTTGAAAGCAGAACCCTGTGTGTTCTTTTTCTGATACCTCTGGAGGATGGGGTGGTGCAGGTGCTCGTGTGGCGGTTCAGGACACGTTCCTGTCTTGCCACAAGGCAATGCTGCTGCAGGAACTCATCGTAATAACTTTCTTTTTCCTCTGTAGTCTGTTTTTTAGGCTTGGGTATGCTTTCTGCAAGCGCATAAACAATTCAAGAATCTGCTGAGGTATGATGATTTCATATAAATTAATGAAGTTCACAGTGATGACTCTACAGTTACCTTTAGCTAAACCAAAAGGTGCCACCTTGACAGGAGGTTCCCTAATTACAGGCTCGAAGAGCTCAACCTCAGGGAATTTGGAGACCACATGACTGGGTACTTCGGGCAGATGATGGTAGACTTCTCGATCGGCCGGTTCAGGAGGTGGTTGGGGGTTAATCTGAGTCTCAGTCAGAATGATCCTCTCATTTGTTTTAATAGTTCTCTTGAGTAGGGGATCATCAGATGAGGGTTCCTTTAGTACACAGAATTAGGCTTGATAAAATATTGACTTTATTATAACTATATTTAACAAAGAATACACTAAGTGTCAAATTCATTGTTCATTGCTAATCGACTCCCAAGACTCGATTCAGTAGAACTGAATGAATCACTAAGAATTAAGTTTAACTTTTTAAAGCTAATACATTTTTTAGTGGCTGAAATATAAAAGTTTATTACTTTACTACGAAATCAGTTCTATCTCCCGTGCCAACTAAATCGATTTATGATAGGAGTCGATTCTGAAGCCTAGAATCGAATCCTAATTTAATCGGGTCTATATTTTAACAGATTTCCCTCCAGATTTAAATTTAACGTTCAGGTCAAACTAAAGAAGTTAAACTTAATGGGTGTAAAACCCATTAAACATCCAGATCCAGGTTCTACTCATGGAAAAGTAGTTCAAA
>JAFMOD010000652.1:1375547-1393547 GCA_019802435.1 Corydoras maculifer | reverse complement strand
AAAAAAAAACTCCTGGTATAGGAAAAAAAAAAAAAAACCACCAAATGTCAAACTCCATACTGGGCTCTTATTTACGTCTGGCCCACATTTTACATTGATTTTAATGGAAACATGAAGTTCTGATAACAAAGAACTACAGAACCCATAATGCAAAGCAATCACACTTCACCAAATGATTGTTTACCTGGGAACATTTCCACATTCACCACAAACATTCAGTTTCAGGGTGTTCACCAAGTGTTTATTCTGTAACCTGAAGTGCACTATGCATTTTAGCCCACACTACAGTCAGCAGCTGAGACAAGTGCTCTAAACATACTACTACCACCAAGGTAAGCCCAACCTCTGCCACAAAGACAACATTAAATCTGGATTTCTAGAAACCCCATAAAACAAATGATACTAGACAGTCATAGTGAAGCACTCACATGGAAAGCTGATAGAGAATTCAAGTGAACCCTTCATAGAAGTGAAAAGATTCTTGCTTGGAACTGCAGCAGAAATTAAAAATATTTCCTTGCAGTTGCAAAAAAAAAAGAAGGAGAAGGCCTGTAGATAAGTTCAGCAAGTTCATTTACTTGATGTAAATGCCCAAGATAATGGTCAGTTCAATTTTAAGACTTTTTTTAATAAATAAAAAAAAAATAAAACACCAAGATTCAGCATACACAGGCCTCTTTATTAACATGTTCATACTTTGTACAAAGCTGGACATGACAGGTTCAATATTTTAACAGCGAGGCCATCTTTGGGGTGGCAGCTACAGTCAGGCGCTTCCAAGGATCATGAGTCCACCTGCTTCTCCTGTTCAATGACTTAAATGGGGGGGGGGGGGGAAGAAATCAAATACGATAGTAAGCAGATTACATTGGTGCATGAACTCTAATCCAGATTTGAACCCTCAAACTTCAGATTGATAGCACCCTAACCATTGTGCCATTATGCCTTAACAGTTTCTAATGGTTTGACATGTTCAAATCAAATACCACAGCACTGCTAGGACATGAACCCAGGATGTCCTGTGTACTAGACAGTTGCAATAATCAACTAAACTACAGTACCACAACAAACAGAAACTCACCCTCTTTGGTAGGCAGTGTGTTCTTCTCCTTTGTCTCAGCCTTCTTCAGCTTTGACTTATCAAACTGAACAATTTCACTCACATCAGGTTTGTCAGCCATTGTGTTCTGGAATGAAAAAACAAAGAGCACTGAGCATCACACAGTCACTCCAACAGAGCTTAAATAATAAGAAACCCAGGCTGAGGATACATACCACCCAAACGCACAGTTTCCACCAAGACAACTCAGAAAAAACAAGCAGAATCACCACAGAGCAGGTAGAGGTTTTATATGAGAACAGCTCACTCGTGACTGAGGTCTTGTCCAATCAGAATAAGCACTTTTAGTTAGCATGTGTTCATTAGATTAGTTACAGCTGTAACCTGATGATTAAACTCAGGTGGCTGATCACGCTTACATTGGGTTCTTGTCATCCTGCTGTGTGGTGCTTATTAAGCTGACTTGTTTAGTAGCTCGTTACTAACAATACAACACTGTGAGAGGGCAGGTACCTTACAGAATGCTGTTTATCTGCTGTTCTATTTGTGTGTTAAACATTAAAAAATTAACCAAACAAATAAAATAATCAAAAACTTTAAATCGTCTGAGGTGACTTTATACAAACACATCTGACGTATTTCATATTTATGAGTAATAAGATTTAACTTTCATATAATAATTAATTTTAATGGTTCAATGAAGCTGCATGAAGGAGACAGAAGAAACCCTGCACCGCATCAACGAACTGCATTAAACAAATGAGTCACAAGATGGCAGTATTGTAGAGGCCAAATGCAAAATACTTTCCGAACGCAAAAGTAAGCGCGTGAGGTTATGCTCAGGATAAACTAATTACCACATGGTCGTGTGAAGCACATCGTGCATCTTCTCATCACTTTTTAAAAAATACATTGCAGTAAGAAGAACATGAAAACCCCAGCTCTCAGGTCATGCATGAACATTGTAGTATTTTGTATTCTATCTATCCATTATCTTCCACTTAATCCCCTACGAAGTTTTCGGGGGAGGGGGTTGGGGGATGGCACTAACATTAATGTACAAAATAGAACGTGTTTAAATACAATATATATATATATATATATATATATACCTTAATGTAAAAATGAAAAGTGCAAGTGACTGAGTTCCAGTGTGATAACTTATTGTGTTAAATGTTCAAACACAGTTTGTGTGGTTTATATGAATAAGTTACAGTCCAGAAGCCTGAGGTAGGTGGTGGATGGAGTTCACCATCCTGACACCTGATAGATGAATCTGTTCAGCAGTTTTGAGGAGTGGCCCGCAGGCCCCGGTAATTTTTCCTGAGGGCAGAAAGCTGAAGAAAGGGTGTAGGAGGTGGGGAAAGTCTCCAGCGATGCTGATGGCTCTATGAGTGAGGTGGGACTGGTAGATATCTGTGAAGAAGGGCTAAGGGGCAGTGTCTTCTGGCAAGATGCATTGCACCTTACATGCCATGGACTTGTGCATTCCTCAGTTTGTGGAGGAAGTAGACACTAGACTGGGCCCTCTTAGCCAGTGAAGTAGTATAGTGTAGTTGAAACAAGGTCTGAGAGGTCCTCAGTGATGTGTACCCCAAGAATTTTGGTGCTGCTTACCCTTTTCACTGCCGCTCCATCGATGAGCAAGGGGGAATGCTATGAGTGACCTTTTTTAGTCGACCACGATCTCACTGGTCTTGGCAACATTCAGCAGGAGATTGAGGAGGGGGCCCAGAGGCCCCGGTACATTTTTCCTGAAAGCAGAAGGCTAAAGAGAGGGTGTAGGTGTGGGAGAAGTCTCCAGCGATGCTGATGTCTCTACTGGTGAGGCAGGAGTGGTAGATATCTGTGGAGGGCTCAGGGTTATCAATGATCTTACTGGCACGGTTCACTTTATGTTGCACTGTCTTCTGGCAGCCTCCATACCTCACACAATGCTCCCAGTTATTGTGCCCCTGTGACGAGGTTGAGCACTTTTGACCAGTGAAGTAGTGTAGTTGGACAAAGAATGGTCCTCAGTGTTGTGTATCCTTAGAACTTGGTGCTCTTCACCCTCTCCACTGCAGCTCTATCGATAAGCAAGGTAGGATGCTGTGAGTGATCCATCATTGTTAGTAATGAGGCCCACCACTGTTGCGTCATCTGCAAACTTGATGTACGTAGTCATGGGTCATCAGGGTGAAAAGCAGGGGGCTGAGCCCACATGCTTGCGGGGCTTCTGTGCTTAGCCTGATGGTCCTGGAGGTGTTATCTCCTACCTTCATGTACTGTGGTCTCTCTATAAGAAAGTCTAGCACCCAGGTGCAGAGAGAAGTATTTAGACCCAAATGTCTGGGTTTTTGTGTTAGACGATGTGAAATAATTGTGTTATATGCCGAAACACCATACACCTCTCTCTCTCTCTCTTGCTCTCTCTCTCTCTCTTTACACACTGTGCTGTAATGGAACCTGATTGGATCATATGTGAAAAGCAGGAGTTTAATGACGGTGATGTTAGCACAGAGGTCACTTCATATAAGGTTTTCTCTCATTACTGCTTTAAAGTGATCCAGAGTGTTAGACATGTGCTCTGTGATCACAACCTGCAGGCTGCTGATCAGACTGAATATTTAAACAATTCATTTGCATTAATAGGCTCCGCCTCACACTTTTTGAAATACAAATATATGTATATATATTCACATATCATGTGGTACACATCTAACACAGAGTATTAGAATCACAATCAGAAATGTGCACCCTAGGTGCTACTCTGTGCACACTACCTGCTCTTTTTGAGGAAATGCAGGCATACAACCCCCTTCCCCACCTTTTTGGGGGAGGTGTTGTTTGTTGGGGTGCATCTGAGGTATACTCCAGCTCTGAGATGATTTTCTATTGATATATTATTTATATAATATTTTATTATGTTTATTTGTTAAAATTTTTATATTTAATATTAATATATCTGTCTCTTGGCCCAGCCGGAAAACACATCCAACCAGCCTGCTGTGTGCCGTAACAAATAAAATAATACAGAACGGGTTTAAATTCTTAACAAACATAAACAAGGTTAAAACAGATATTACGCAAAAATACAAAAAAGAATGCCGATATCATGATATCACGTTTTCCAGCAGCATTCTGCCATCAACTCAACATGTTCCGCAGGGCGCAGACACAGTCCAACTGATGCTGTCGGCATGGGACAGTGGGACTTTGATCAACAGCTAATTGTTGCCTTGAAGTGTCAAAAAAGGGCTGCGTAAAATTCCTAATGAGATAAGATTTCCATTCCTCCCTGAGTATCTTCAAATACAGCTCTGTTCACTTATAGACATTTCATCCCTGAACTAAGAGGCCCCTCAGTCCCTCCTTCTCTCCCTCCTTCCCTCTGTCTCTCCTTTGCTCGGGTGGTAACACTGGATCTGGAGAGTAGTTAAAAGCCTATGCAAATGAGACAGCTGGCATCACACAAACCATGTGACCTGTCAAAGTGGGGGTCGGTTTAGAAATTCACTCCAGCGGGGAAACCCTCTGCATTCACACACACACACAGACACACATATATACAGAAATATGTCAGCAGTCTGTTCCTTCGATTTATTATTCTTTATATGAAATAAAAGCACACAAATATATTTTGTACTTTTAGTACACAAAGACACACTCTCTTTATCTTTTCTGTCTCTTTTTTTTTGTATGTGTGTGTTTGTGTCTGAGACTGTCCATGACTAGCAGCAGGTCTCCAGCAGGATGTGTGCCAGAGCCAGTGTGGACCTGCCAACAAGAACACATACACACACATTCCTGAGGACCAGATTGGTATTGTGAACAGCTTCGCCTGCCAAATTTTTCTCTCCTTTCTTATTCTTGCTCTCTGACTCTCATACTTGCACACACACGCACACACACCATGCTGCCAAATTCATTCAGTGACATCTGTGTGTGTATTAATATACGTTACCTTTTATTAACATGTGACCTCATTATGTCGCACACATTAACTTTATGTAATGTCCCATATTCCATCAAATGAACCCTGAGAGTATCTCTAATAAAGGTTTATCCATCAAACACTGTTAAAACTCTGTTTTGGTAACGTTTCACCTGCAGTCTGACATGCTGCAAATGGTTGTGACATTCCCTTCAGATAATTTTTCTGACTTAATTTGAAAGCAAACGAAAATGTGTGTTGGTGTCCCTCACAGTTAAACATGTCATCATTCATTTAATAATCTTAGTCATTAGTTCCAGGAAATCCTGACTCTGTTCCTGCAGACAAAACCACACAAACAGTCTTTACTTATTACAGAACAAAAAAAAAAGTGGCGGAAAGTGATGGGAATGTGGCGTTGTTGGCAGAAACACCTGTGAACATGTCAGATTAAATGATTAAATGTGACCTTTATGCACCGCTGTCCTCATTGTCTCTCTCTCTCTGTGACACATATGTTGCCACAACTTCAATTTTCCATTTTATGTGTGAGCTTCTGCTCCAAATGTAAAATATGCTTTGGAAGATGTTTAGTATCCAAACCTTTGTATATATTATAATAATATATATTATAAAACGGTTAGTTCCGGCCCTACGGTGACATCACTGACTATATCACACACTTCTGAAAGCTTCACATTCGTATCATTGCGTGATATTTATACATTATTTTAAATCATAAAATACTGATTAATATAAACAATGAGCTGATTCCAGATCAGCATTAAATCTGTTACGCTATTTTTTATAAACGGTGTTCTGTAATTTGGCAACTAGATGGGAATATTTTATTGTTAGAGAAATCTTGAAGATGTTAGAGTATCTTCAAGTTCAAGCATTTACATAGTGCTTTTTACAACAGTACATTGTCACAAAGCAGCTTTATAGAGTTAAAAACCTTTAAACCCCCAAAGAGCAAGCTGAAGCGACAGTGGGAAGAAAAAAAACTCTTATATTATTTTAGGAAGGAAGAAACCTTGGGAGGACAAGGACGAGTGACTATATTTAACAAATGGAAAAACTCTAACTGGAAAACTATATGTAAGTCGATTAAGTGGGTCCTGCAGTACCACCATTCCAATTAATATCTAGATTCCATCCAGTAATCATCTTAGCTGCAGTGCTTCAGCAGAGCTATGGATGAATATCTGACTACACCTCCAGGAAACCGGCCACACCTCAAAAAACGGACAAGAAAAGCAGTTAGAGCTAATAATAACTCACGGCATTTATGTAATAAGTAATTGATTGACACAGTGCAGCATGTGACTCCAGCATCACTGACTAGAGCAGCATAACTAAAACAGGCAGATACTGCAGACTCTACATAGTTGAGATGTCGGAACAGCATCATTTCAGCGTCACACCCCCCCTATTAATGATGAGGTGGGTAAAGAGGTGAAATGCTTGCACACACTGATCCCAGATTACCAATCCAACACAGCCAAGCCTGAGATATATATCTGTATCTACAGGGAATTAAAAATAAAATAAAAATAAAATAAATTCGAGATGAAATAAATGTTATTTTAATCTAATTTAATAGCTGCAGCATTTTGCACAAGTTGTAATTTATGTAATGATTTATTAGAACATCCTGTCCGAAGTGAATTACAATAATGTAACCTTGAGGTAATAGAAGCATGAATTAGTTTTTCTGCATCTTGGAGGGAGAGGATATTCCACAGATTCGAAAAGTTACGAAGGTGAAAAAATGCAATTCTAGTAATATTGCTAATGTGCTTTGTAAAGGAGAGATTTGAATCAATAATGACACCGAGATTATTTACAGATGAACTGGGTCTAATTAAAGAGTTATCGAGGTTTAACACAGTGTTAGAAGCTTTGTTAATGTCCTCGGGTCCAACTATTAGAAACTCAGTTTTGTCAGAATTTAGCAGTAGAAAGTTTTTTTACATCCATATTTTAATATTTTGGATGCAGTCCTCGGGCTTTCTGACTGAACGAACATCATTAGCTGGTAATTCAGGTAAATGTTGTAGGAATGACGCAGCAGGAGAGGGAATGATTGTGCGCTTCATATTGTATCATGGTTTAATGACTGGATCAATATAAATTTCAAAATCATAGGTTATTAAATAATGATCAGAGATGACCTCACTTAGTGGAACAATAGTTACATTCTCAATGTGAATACCATGTGATAAAACTAAGTCTAATGTATGTTTACAGTGATGTTTTTCACCAACCACACTTTGAGTAATGACAATGGAATCGAGGATGGAGTCAAAGACTAATTTAAATAGTAGAGTAGAGTAGAAGTGGGTTTTCAAAGTGAACATTGAAGTCACCAACTATTAAGGCCTTGTCTGATGAGATTACTATGTTATAAAGAAATTCACAGCAGTCGCTCATCAGGCCTACTTTGCACGCAGCATCCTCGCCTTCAGGGGCCTCAGCTCCCACGCGCTGCATCTGCTTCCACCCTAGATACCAACGCTTTAAGGTCAGAGTTGGTTCGCGCTGTTGTTACTGAACTCCAAACTATTTTGAATGACCATCATTCCAAGATTAAAACGGAATTACAGGACATTAAAGCGGAACTTACGCGAGATTTTGCAGCGCTACGGTCTGAATTGGCTAAAGTAAAAGGTACTGATTCTGAGGTTGAGCATACTCTCTCAGCGTGTTCTGACGACGTGGTGTGCTTCAGGACAAAGTTGAATTTCTGACTAAAGAAATCGTCAAACTGGATGCAAAATGTGAGGATTTAGAAGCAAGGTGTAACCGGCAAAATGTACGAATTGTAGGAATTCCTGAGGGTGGGTCGTTTTCTCTGACTGCATTGAACATATCCAAGCTTCTCAAAGATGCTTTCTCGATGGATAAATGTCCGCTGGTGGACAGAACATACCGCTCTCTGGCTCCCGCACCGAAGCCTGGTGAGCCTGAGCGCTCTGTAATGGCTAAACTACACTATTATGAAGACTGCGTGGACATTCTCGGTAAGGCCAGACAACAGCAGTGGATTGCAGTCACGGGCATGACCATTTCAGTGTTCCCAGACATTACCTCTAAAACGACAAAAGCGTGTTCTGCCATTAACAATGTTTGCAAACTTCTACGCAACATTGAAGGAGTTAAATATTGCATGTTCTACCCGGCTCGGCTTAACCTGAGAAGGCTATGCAATTTGTTGCTTCGATGACTAAGTGATAGGATTACTTGGATTTCAAAGCTGGATTTTGCACCATCTTTGAGTTATTTTTTCTTTTCTTCTTCTTTAAAAAAAAAAAATATATATATATATATATATATAGGCGGCATGGTGGCTTAGTGGTTAGCACGTTCGCTTCTCAGCTGGGTGGAGTTTCCATGTTCTCCCCATGTCTGCGTGGGTTTCCTCCGGGATCTCCGGTTTCCTCCCACAGTCCAAAAACATGGATCAAGTCAATTGAGTTCTCCAAATTGCCCCATATAGAGTGTGCGTTTGTGCGTGTCTGTGTGAGTGAGTGTGTGCCCAGCGATAGATTGGCGCCCTGTCCTGGGTGTATATGCGCCCGAAACGTTCTTCCCTGGATGGGCATGGAGAACCCCGCCGCGACCCTGCTATAGGATAAAGGTGAAGATAATGAATCAATGAAAGGATATATATATATATATATATATATATATATATATATATATATATATATATATATATATATTTAGGGGCCTTTTATTTTTGAAGTACTTTTTTTTATTTCCTTCCTATTTTTTTATTTTTATTTTTTTAATGGGTTGATATTCAGACATTTGTTAAATTATTATTTATTTTATCTCGGTTGATGGTGCATTTTACATTATGTGTTTGTTGATCAATATATTTCCCTTTGGCCCCACCTGTCTAACCATGTGGAGCAAACGGGGGTACTATCTTAATAGAGTTGGCTTCTGTTGGAGCCCGGGTAGTCTTATTTTCTGTGAGTGTAAAAGTTTTTGGGTGGGTTTTTTCTTGTGGGTGGGAATAGTTGTATGTATGTTTTTGGGTGTGTATGTGTATGTAAGTTCATGTGATTGTGCATTCTTCACCTTTTCCCCTTTAGCTTTGCCTTAAATTTAAGGTAATCTAAATGATTAATTTACATTTTAACTTAAAGGGGTCCTCTGACAGTTGTTGTTACATACACGTACCACTTTTTATGAACATGGCGACAAGTCCTCTAGGCTTTTGGCTCATCAACTTAAGAGACGGGCTGCGGTTGATCCCCCAAATAAAAGATCTATTTTGAAGGATATGCACAGATCCATTATCAATAAATAGAGTTCTCTATGAGACAGAATAAATTGCAGGTGATATGACTGATTTTTTTGGAGGGGTTAGAGTTCCCTACAGTTGACTCTGAGGCTGCATGTATTCTGAATTCACCTTTACTTTTGCAAGAAGTCAATGCAGACTAAATGCAGTCAATGCAGACTAAAAAAGCACCGGGCCCTGACGGATTTCCAGTCAAATTCTTAAAAGCATTCATAGATAAGTTAGCGCATATTCTTTTAGAAGTTTTTAATGAATCTATTTTATCTGGGATGCTACCACCTACCATGACTCAAGCTTCCATTTCCATCCTTTTATAAAAGGACAAGGACCCTACTGACTGTGGCTCTTATAGACCTCTGTCCCTTTTAAATGTTGATGTTAAGGTTCTGGCAAAGGTTCTTGCATTGCGCTCAGAAAATATCCTTCCAAGCATAATTTTGCCAGATCGAAACAGATTCATTAAAGGGCATCAGCTCTTTTTCAATGTTCGTTCACTTTTGAATGTTAATTTTGCTGGACAATCCTCCTCTTCCCCAGAAGTTGTGATATCTTGGGATGCAAAGAAGGCATTTGACCGTGTAGAATGGACCTTATTTAAAGTCCTACAGAAATTTGGTCTTTGGGACAATTTTATATTTTAGATTAGATTATTATATTCCTCTCCAAAAGCCAGTGTTCATACTAATGGTGTTCACTTTGACTATTTTTCTCCGTATCGTGGAACTAGACAGGGGTGTCCTTTGTCCCCCCTACTATTTGCTCTTGTTATTGAACCTTTGTCCATTTCCTTAAATTCTCTTATTTCTTATCAAGGAATTTCTCGCTCAGGTATTGAGCTAAAATTATCTCTTTATGCAGATGACCTGCTTTTATATGTCACTGATCCATTAAACAGTCTATCTCCAATTTTGGCACTTTTAAGGAGATTTGGCTCTTTCTCAGGCTACAGAGTGAATCTGCAGAGGAGCGAATGTTAACCAGTAAAACCATAAGTTATCACTTGAACAATCATCTCTACCCTTCAAACTTGCTCCAATGGGATTCAAATATTTGGGAATATTTTCATATTTCTCGTACTTTACCATCCCTCTGTAACAGCAATTTCACCCTATTATTGAGTAGACTTAAACTAGACCAACAAAGATGGAATTCTCTTCCTCTATCTTTAATGGCAAGAATAAATGTCATTAAGATGAATGTCTTACCTAGGTTTCGGTTTTTGTTTCAGAACATCCCGCTGATGCTGCCAAAAAAGTTTTTTTAATCCCTCAATCAATATATTACACATTTTATATGGAATGGTAAAGTCCCAAGAGTTAGAAACTTTCTTTTACAGAGATTTAGATCTGATGGTGGGCTATCCCTTCCTAATTTTCAATTCTTTTACTGGTCTGCGCACATTTAAAAAATACTTCATTGGCTTCATACACCGGAGATGCAGTGGTGCAAGCTGGAAACACATTCCTGCTCTCCATCTACTGCCCTCATTTTGCTTACTTCTCCCCTGCCTCAAAAGGTCTCAAAGAGTTCTAGAAACCCATTGACACTTTCCACTTTACGTATATGGTTTCAGTTTAGACGAAATTTTTAATTTTTATCTCCATCCACAAAAATGCCTATACTGAATAACGAATAGTTTCTTCCAGCAAAAAGTGATCCCGCCTTTGTAGTGTGGTATGACAGAGGCATTCGATGGGTCTCTGATTTGTATAAAGATGGCATGTTTTGCAGATTTTCTCAACTATCTGATGATTTTTCATTTACCTCCTTCACACAGGTTTTGTTATTTTCAAATAAGGCACTTAGTATCTTCCCATTTTTTAAATTATCCATACCTTCCCAACAATCAACCATGGGCTGATTTTCTGACTATGAAATATCCTCAAAAATCCCCTATATCTAAGATTTATATGGATTTTATGTCCTGGGAAGTAAAATCCCCCACAAAAGTTAAGAAAGCTAGGAGGAAATGGAGGAGGAGTTGGGTACTCTATTTCCTGAGGAATGGTGGGATAGAGCGGTGAATAAAATACGCTTTAGTGCACCCTTCAGATTATACAATTTAAAGTATTGAATTTATTCGATAAAAATTTAAAAATTTAAAAATTCTATCCAAATGGCCCACCCTGTCATCTTAGTCATATGTTGTTGTTTTTTTGTCCCTAGTTACGCAAATTCTGGTCTGGTTATTTTGACTTTATTTCAGAGGTTTTGGGGGTTTTTGTTTCCCCCTGCCCCTCTGTTGCGATATTTGGTCTTGCTCCTGACTTTTGTTCACTTAATCAGGCTCAATCAGATGTTGTGGCTTTTACTTCTTTATTGGCTAGACATCGCATATTAATGTTGCAGAAATCCACAAAACCCCCTTCGGTCTCGCAGTGTAATTATGACGTCCTTTATTTTTTGAGACTAGAAAAAATAAAACATACGCTAAAAGGCAATACTGCCACATTCAATTTTAAATAGGATCCATTCCTCTCAGTCTTTAATTCTCTTGATACAGTGCCAGCTGACTGACCCTCCCCTTTCCCCTCCCCTCTGTTGTTTTGGTCTGTGTCTGTCTGTGCTGTGGGTGTGTGAGTGTTTGTTAATAAGTTTAGGGGTTATAAAATAATTTTAAAAATATATTATATAAAATTCTTGAGGATGTCTTAAATAAATAGACACTGTTTAATTTCTGATATTATAATTCTATTCACTGTTGTATTCTTGTTTATTTTATTACTGATTTTACTCCTCAGTAAAAAAAATAAATTAAATAAAAAAAGAAAGAAATTTACCAAATTCTTTAATAAACTCTGTATATGTGCCTGGAGGGGGTTATACGGTAATAAGTTGCATTAAATTGGATTTATTCTTCAATGAAGATGAACTGCTTATGAATCTTGTTACTTAGTGATCAGTGTTTACTTCAAAAACTGGACTAGATTACATCACAGAAGACCAGATTATTAACAATTTTGTTTTCAATTAACACATTTATGTATCAAACCATATAAGCGTTGTATAAAAATAATAAGGCACCTGAGGTAGTGTTTTATTGTGAATAAATTACGGGAAAGAGGTCCACCTGTACTCCACCATGCATCGGGACTAAAAAGCATTTTTTACAATAATCTATTCACAATATTACCACCTTTACTATATACTTTAGAAAACGAGAGCCTCTGAGCTCCTGGAGAACATCAGACAGATGATTTCATGCTCTAAGGTATTTCATGAGCCGCATGCATCCTGAAGTTTTGAGGGCCAAACTGAAACCATCTGGATTATCCAAAGCCAGAAAGTGGATTTGCTGCACCAACAATGTCAAATCGATTTCGCTTTGTTGGTAAATCTCACACGTATTCCCTCACGGCTGTGTCTGGACGTCTTCCAATGATGCCAGACAGAGTTAAATATGGCTGAGGTTCACACATGGGGAACAGGGATGAAAAAGGATGAGGACACATGAGGGTGTGTGTGTGTGTGTGTGTGTGTGTGTGTGTGTGTGTGTGTGTGTGTGGATTTGTGTATTCTTTAATGATTATTGGGTTGGCAGGGATATGTAGTCATGTTCTGCCTTATTAGATGACAAAGGAAGCAGTCACCTGACCATCATCTCCCTCTACTCTGTAGTTGAAATCACCATGACCTTCATGTGAGTGTAATTTCAGGACACAGATCATTCATTCATTTATTTATTACAAGGAATGCGGGGGGTTCCTCATGGCCATCCAGAGATACACCAATCGCTGGACACACTCACAAACACACGCTATATTGGGCAATTTAGAACATTCAATTTACCTTTAATCCATGTTTTTGGACTGTGGGAGGAAACCGGAGAACCCAAATGAAAAACCCAGGTGCACACAGAGAGATCATGGAAACGCCACCCAGATTTGGATTTAAACCTGGATCCACAGTGCTGAGAGGCAGACGTGCTAAACACTAAGCCACTGTGTCGCCCTAGGGAGCAGATCAACCACATCAAACTCCTTTATCATTACATGGTGGGCTGGTTTCTAATGAATATTCTAATTAATTAGTCAGATCACAAAGAAACACTTAAATATAAAGTATTATCAAATCAAATATAAACAAAACTGAAATAAATGATTTGCAAATCTCAAAACCCCATATTTTATTCCATATAAAATATAAAAAACATTTCAGATGTTGAAAATGAAATGTTTCCAGTCCTCTAGACATTATCTTCTGCTTAATCCCACACCAGGGGCCAGTCTATCACTGGGCACACACTTACATACACAGAAACACAAACTATATAGGGACAATTTATAGCAGCTGATATACCTTGAATTCATGTTTTTGGACTGTGGGAGGAAACAGAGGAACCCAGATTTACCCAGATTGGGATTGGAACCTGAATTCCGAACGTTGTGTGGCTAAAAAGCCATGCCATCCATATAAGACATTTATTACTAGCTCAGTTTCCTCTGAGTTCTCTGGTTTCCTCCCACAGTCCAAAAACATGAATTGAAGGTAAAATAAATGCTCTACATAGTGTGGGTTTGTGAGAGTCTGTGTGAGTGAGTGTGCCTAGTGATAGATTGGTGCCCTGTCCTTGGTACATCTGTCCAGTCACTGAAATGTTCTCCCATGGTATGGGCAGGGGGAAACGTAGTTGTTATCAGTGGGCATTTCACCATCTGATAGTATGGGGTTGCTTTAATGGATAAACATCTGGAGCACAAGGTGGCATCACTGCAGAAAAGTTCATTAAGGGTTTCCTCCCATCAAACCAAGAATGCTGAACCACATACTACACCCATCACAACTGCATGGTTCTGCAGTGGAGGAGTCTGCATGTTCTACATGGCCTGCTCACAGTCCAGAAAAGTCCAGCATCGCAGGTCCAGGACTGTTAAGCAGCTAGAATAGAAGAATAGGTAGGTAGAATCCTACTGAATCAATCAAACTCTGTCTGCTATACAAATACCACACTTTATTAGCTCAAACTGCTTTTCGAACTGCATTTTTTGAGGTGCCTTCAGCTCTTCATCCAGAACACTGCTGGAGCACTGCAGCTATGACGATTATGACAAAACCTGTTTTCTGTTGCACTGGTGGTGGGGCAGTCCTGCAGGGTGGCCTGACTGAACTGACCGCCCCCCCTCCCCCAAGCTTGGTTCTCACAAGGTTTCATCTTTAAAAAAAAAAAACCATTGCTCCAGGGATGTTGGGATGAACCCTGTTCTCACTTTGTAAGTTGCTTTGGATAAAAGCATCTGCTAAATAACCAAATGTAAATGTAAAAAACAACATAACAGGGAGTTTTGTCTTGTCACTGTCACTTGTCTTGCCAATCTGTAAAGCTGCTTTGTGACAATGAGCAGATCTATATAAATATATGACTTTGAACTTAGATGTTTATAGTCAGCTGTTAAAAGATGAGGTGATGATACTAGATGATTAATGCATCCTGCCTTAACATTTTGGTGTGTTGGTGTTGCTGCAATCGAATTCAAAATGATCCAATATTTTACCATGAAAATGCATTTTTTGTCTGTTTTTATATTTAACACAGTGTCCCAATTTTGCAGCTCTGGGCTTGTATAATTTTTCTCATCATAATTCTGTCGGACCTTAAGTTTACTATTTTTCCAATCGTTTAAAAGTTGTCTTCGATAATTCCCGAGCTCTTTTATAGTAATTAGAAGAGTCAGAACACTAAGTACTAACCCTAGAGTGCCAATGACTTTCTAACATTCAGGACTTTAAATTAATCTTAATAGAATCTAATCTGGCCCACGTCTGCCTGTTTCATCTGGCCCACATGCTGCATGGTTCTAACAGTGGTGCACATGTAGGTTGGCATCGCCAAATCTTTAACAGGGGTATCTTTAGATCTTTAGAACAGCCTTTTTTGTGGGTCATTTATAGTTCACACAGTTCTGCCAGATGTGGACCAGATTAGGACATGTCAGCCATATTATTTTCCCTCTTTGGTTTGGTATAGTTTGCCAATGCCATCTGTGTGCCAGCAGAATCACATCTCACACTTCAATGCTATCTGAAATTTTTGTCTCCTCCACAAAGTGAGACTGCTATATCATTGTATTGTGGTTCTCAATCATACCCCACAATGGAACCATGTTTCTATTAATGAAATGATACAGCTGGGCCCCAAGCCGAATTAAAGCAACCACACATTATAACACTCAACAGAACAATAGAGGACCCTCACAACTTTTGGATGACTGGAGATAAACAAATATTAATTGGGAAAGTTGATTAGAACCTGGTGACCTACATCTAAATGTTTAGATAAATGATTTATATTTTTGAAATTTAACAGTTTGAGAGGTTAAAGTATTAGACTGTAACCACTGTGATATGGGATTTATCAGTTGGGTTTAAAGGTCCAGTGTGCAGGGAAGAAGGCCTAACGACAGAACTGCATCGGTTAGAGCTGTTTCATCGCACGAAGTGTAATCATGGCAGGTTTCTGGATGATTCTAAGAGGTAGCAGTAGTACGAGGACGAGGTGCTGGAGCTTTGGACCCTTTTGGAGAGAAAGAATATGAAAAACAATGACCATAACGTGGAGACATTATCACAGAATGAGAGAAAAGATAAAAAAAAACAAAGGTTTGCCTTTACCTCTGGGCCCAAAATCTCGCATGTAGCAATTTGTACAGTAGGGCTTGTCATCATGCTGGAACACAGACAAACACACACACACATGCAGCACACACACACACACACACACACACACACACACACACGCACGGACCGACTTTTATATTACTTTTAAACATTGCAGTTATACAGCTTAATCAGATTTTAAAACTATTCCGATCGATCGATCAATTGATTGATTGATTCACTTAATTGACTCATATGTTAAACTATAAACAGGTCACTAAAACTGTCCATTCCTGCAGGTTCGTTTTGTAGAACATTAGGAAGATCAGACCTTTTTTGATCAAACATGCTACTCAGCTGTTATCCCATCCCTCATCCTATTCCTGCTTGATTACTGTAATGCATTTCTTGCTGGTCTCCCAGCTTGCACAATCATGTTTCAAAACTCTGCAGCCCGACTCTGCAGCATTCAGTACAAGGCATTGACTCTGACCTACAGAAAAATCTCTGTATCTGCCCCCTTCACTCTATATTTCCAAAATACGCTCTGACTTGGCTCCAGTGATGAATGTCGCCTGGTGACTGAAATATTACAGATCATGAGAACTGTCCTATGTGTGTCTGCTCATGTGTTTGCAGGTACCTCTGCATGCTGGCCGGGTGTTAGTTGCCTCTTACATTTGTGGCACTTTAAACACAGCGGGTGATAATCTCGCCCCAGGGACCTCTTCTTTTCACCTGTGGGGACAAATGAACATTTTTCATTAGTGTGTCCATTTATTAAAGCATTGGTGCTGAACAAAATGTGCTCAGTCCACTTAACACCATTATATCACAGTATCTGAGTAACTTATTTAATTCTAAAACCCAACACTGGGCTCCACTCTCAAGGTGCTGGTTTATTTTTGGCTTCTAGAATTACTGCTGGTGGAAAAGCATTCTCTCACAAGGCTCCTTAACTTTGGAATGTTCTGCCTGTTACTGTTGGTGATTCTGAATCACTGTTGATCTTTAAAATTCATTCATTCATTCATTATCTCCCGCTTATCCTCTATTAGGGTCGCGGTGGGGTTCCCCATGCCCATCCAGGGGAGAACGTCTCGGGCGCTGGGCAGATAGACCCAGGACAGGGTGCCAATCCATTGCTGGGCACACACTCACTCACACAGACACACTCTATACAGGGCAATTTTTGAGAATTCAATTAACTTGATCCATGTTTTTGGACTGTGGGAGGAAATCGGAGAACCCGGAGGAAACCCACGCAGACATGGGGAGAACATGGAAACTCCACCCAGATCTTTAAAATTAAATTAAAAAATAATTTATTTACTTTTTAATTTAATTAATTCCCTTTACTTAAAGATGTAGATCTCAGGTCTGACGGTGTTGGGTTGCTGATCTGGGATCAATCTGTGCTGGTGTTTCACCCTTTCACAAACTCATCATTAATTGATGGTGTTGTGCTGTAATGCAGACAGTAGGGGGAGTCCTCTTGACTCAGTACCCTGCAGTCTCTGCAACCTCTTAGTTCTGCTTCTCTAGTCAGTTATGTCACATCCTGCTTTGTGTCAGTCAAACTGACTATACTTTTGCCTGTTTTCTTTGATGTATCACCAGCTCCTCACCCATAACACTGCCAGAGCACTACAGCAACCACCTTAGAGGACTTTTCTCTTTATGTAGAATTAATGTTTTTCTTTTCTTTTTTTTTTGAGGAACCTGGAATTCCTGCTTAAGTATGTTTATTCTCACAACCAATCAGAACGATTTTTACTGAACTAAATATGTCCATCTATTTTTTTTATTTGTTTATATACACACTACACTGTTAATGCTGCCCAGTCGCTCATGGAGTATAAGTTCCCCTCTCAGTCCTCACAAGGTTTTCTAACCTACAGTGGGTTGCAAAAGTATTCATACCCCTTGAACTTTTCCATATTTTGTCACATTACAACCACAAACATAAATATATTTCACTGGAATTTAATGTGAAAGACCAACACAAAGTGGTATACAATTGTGAAGTGGAATGAAAGTTATACATGAATCAACAATTTTTTTACAAATAAAAAACTGAAAAGTGCGATGTGCAAAATTATTCAGCCCCCT
>JAFMOD010000652.1:1356596-1369314 GCA_019802435.1 Corydoras maculifer | reverse complement strand
GGTTGCACTCAGGGAAAAGGGGGCTGAATAATTTTGCACATCGCACTTTTCAGTTTTTTATTTGTAAAAAAATTGTTGATTCATGTATAACTTTCATTCCACTTCACAATTGTATACCACTTTGTGTTGGTCTTTCACATTAAATTCCAGTGAAATATATTTATGTTTGTGGTTGTAATGTGACAAAATATGGCAAAGTTCAAGGGGTATGAATACTTTTGCAACCCACTGTAACTTGAACTTGAACTTATAGGATAAAGTGGAAGATAATGGATGGATGGATGGATGGATGGATGGATACCGCGACGTGAAACACAATGAGCAATTTGCTAACAGCCTCACTGAATTCTGCTGTTTGAGTGCAATTGGAGGTGAGAGCGAACTTTTAGTGCCCATTGTGACAAGTCTGTAAGGTTTGGTTCTTTTCTTAACATCACTTTTATACACAGTTCCATGTTCTATACTGAAGTGAGTGGTTTGATGTACATAAGGAGTGAGCACTCACGTCCCAGCACGGTGCTCGGACTGGCCGCTGTTATACAGAACAAGCAGAGAAAGCCAGATGATGCACATGTGCATTATGATGTCATTACTGATCGCTCGATTCACATCGAAATGAAAACGTTAATATCTGGCTGCCAGGTGTGAGGTCAGAGCTGACCTGTGCTCTGTGTTCTGTTCCTTCTGGAACTTATTCCAAACCAGTGTAATATCCCTTAAAGCCAGGGACCCAGGTTACCATGTTCTTCCTGGGTCCACATGGGTTTCCTCCGCGTTCTCTGTTTTCATCTCACAGTCCAAAAACATGGATTCAGGTAAATGAATTGCCCCATATAGTGTGTGTTTGTGTGTGTGTGTGTGTGTGTGTGTGTGTGTGTGTGTGTGTCTATGATTGTATGCGAGAGTTAACATGTGCACGCTTAATTCTCCGCTCTCGAGATGTGAAATCAGACAACCCTAATCCATTACTAAAGCAATGAGCATGTACATTAATTTCTTACATATCGTTGGGGTCACGTTTCTGAGACCTGCCATGTAACGCTGTTATTTTATTATTGCTTCGGCTTGATCTTTGGGGGTTTAAAGCTTTTAACTCTGTAAAGATGCTTTGTGTCAATGTACTGTTGTAGAAAGTACAGCGATAGGTTAGCACCCTGTCCTGGGTGGTTCTGCCCAGCAGCCGAAACATTCTCCCCTGGGTGGGCATGGGGAACCCCCCACAACCCAAGTAGAGGGTTAAATGGAAGATAAAGAGATTGAAAACTAGACCTAGCACAATCTTGGTCTCAGGGCCCTGCAGTTCTCCAAGCCTCACACCACATGAGTGTGGGCGGGGTTGATGAAGCCTTAAACGTATAAATAATAAAATAACGACGCTACATGACAGGTCTCAGGAACATAACCCCGACAATATGTGAGGGATTAATTTACATGCCCATTGCTTTGATAATGGATTAGGGTTGTCTGATTTCACATTTCAGGAGCAGAGATTTTAAGCACACATGTTAACTTGTTAAAACATGTTAACATGTTAAAAAAAATTGTAGGTTTAGTCAAATGACTGTAAAATATTTTTGAGATAAATTGTTGGGTTGCAGGATTTTTATGAGCGTTGGTTCTCGCATCCTACCACAAAATCGCTGCATGATGCCAACAAACCATCCGTGTTAAATCGATCCGTGCCCTTATGCTGCTCCGGTGATGATGTCAATCACAGAGACCCAAACTCCTCCATGAAGCCGTGTGTGTCATTTGCATGTGTGTTTTCCACTCACACTTCAGGCTCCACCTCTAAACTCTGTATGATTCTCAAAGATTACAGTGTATCGTTACACCTCCCTATAAAGCCCATCTATATGGTCTGGGAATCTGAGTGGACAATTAGTGTGACCAAAGGGTTCGGCTTTACGGCCAGTGAATTAACACATATCTCTCGTTTTCTCTCGGCCGAACCCCCCCTCCCCCCTCTGCACAACTGAGCCAAGGGTCCAGTGCCAATTCCCTATGATTTGGTTTGGCTGGAGTTCAGAATGGGTTGGCTCACTTCGCTCATTCCTCTCTTTTATCTCTCTCTCATCTGCTTTTTCTCACATTCTCTTCGACTCTTTGACACGCTGATGATTCAATTCTAGCTGCTGCTTCTTAACTAAAATGCACATCAAAGATTTCAACCAAATGAAATAGAAAACCAAAGTTAATTTAATAAATCACTAAATTTTATATATGCCAAACCCAGGGGATAGGTTACCCATGTGACTGCTCCAACCAAATCATAGCTCAGGTGCTGCTTCTCTCACTACTATGTTCCCCTCTGACAGCATTTGCACCCAACACAAATGAAATCAAACAAAAACAAAAAAAGAAAAAAAGGTGGCCGAGCCAGTTGTGATGTTGCTGCACCAGACACGAAACGTCGCAGGGAGCTGTCCTGGTCCTCCCCCACCACTCAATTGGAAAGGAACACCGCCTAGGGTGAAAGCTGCACCATCATGGACAGCCCTCAGCTTTGACCAAACACTCTTACTTTCAGACTGACTGCATTCTACTGCCAGTGGACAACAGAGTGCCAATATCATGCTGTAAATTGTCCACCCATGAAAGATGTGTCTGTGTGAGTAAGTGTGTGTCTAGTGATAGTTTGGTGCCCTGTACTGGGTGTATCTGCCAAGCACCCAAATAGTTCTCCGCTAGATGGACATGAACCCCCCTCACCCACAGTGACCCTAGCAAAGGATTAAGACAGTTAAAGATAATGAACTAAATAATATATATGTATATATATAGAGTGCCCAGCGACTGCCACCTTGTGTTTAAAGCCCTCAACATTCTTCATGCCCCCCCCCATGAATCTTGAAACTAGTAGAGGATTACGAAGAATATAATGAATGAATGAATGAATTAATTAATTAATTAATCAATTCCATGTGGCCCAGTAGCACTCACGTCATGATCTCAGGTTTGGCCGTTAAGGATTACTGCTGTATAGTGTAGAGAGGTGTGTTACCTTTATCATAGTTAATTAAATCCAATCATGATGAAAAATATTTTAAATGATTGGGTCAAAATTAAGAGAACTGATAAAATAAAAGTTAATATAATATATAAAGGGGCGGCACGGTGTCTTAGTGGTTAGCACGTTCGCCTCTCAGCGCTAGGGATTCCCGGTTCGAATCCCCATCTGGGTGGAGTTTCCATGTTCTCCCCGTGTCTGCGTGGGTTTCCTCCGGGTTCTCCGGTTTCCTCCCACAGTCCAAAAACATGGAACAAGTTAATTGAATTCTCAAAATTGCCCCCTATAGAGTGTGTGCGTGTGTGAGTGAGTGTGTGCCCAGCGATGGATTGGCGCCCTGTCCTGGGTCTATCTGCCCAGCGCCCGAGACGTTCTCCCCTGGATGGGCATGGGGAACCCCACCCAGACCCTAATAGAGGATAAAGCGGGAGATAATGAATGAATGAATAATATATAAAGGCATAAGTGATCGTATACAAAAAAGTGTGTGTGTTTGTGTGTGTGTGTGTGTGTGTGTGTGTGTGTGTACATGTGTGTACATGAGAGAGATGACTTGTAAATTAGTGGAGTTTTTATTGTTGCCAAGGAATTAGTAATAAAATATTCATGGGTTTGTGCGCAGATTTATATCAGAATCCATAACACATGCTGTGTTTAATGCAGAACCGGATTACAGAACCAGATTAAATAACCACATTACAGTAAACAAACTGATCTTTTGGGTTTTAAAACCAAATTTTAAATCTTTTTTTAAATCTAAATTGGAACTTATCAGCATTTTAGTAATCAGCCTGATTTTTAATTACAGCTGAACACTATGCTTCTCCTCCAGCTGTGTATGTGTGTTCACATGTGAGGCCCCTCCCCACAAGTTCAAATAAACCAATGAGGGTGCACGTCAGAGGAGACCCCTTTTTCTACACATTCTACACCCATACCATCCACCCCCATGACTCTCTCACCCTTTTTTTTCTTCATTTCCCCTCCCCCTCCCCTGTTTCCTTCTTCATCCACCACACTAACACATACCAGTCCATCTAACTGCTGGCTTATCTGCTCCATGCTGGAAACTTACAACCAACAAAGCTCATCTTCCATGACTGTGAGCTGCTTTTTCCAGAGGCCAGTGAGCAAGATAGAGAGAGAACGAGAGAGAGGGGGGGTCATTATCATGTTACATGTGGAATTTAATGTAATATTAGATATATATCTCATCTGATTATCTTCTGCTTAATCCTAAAGGGGATGGAGGGTATGAAAGGGATGCTGGGTTCCCCATGTAAATCCAGGGAAGAACGTGTAGGGGGCTAAAAAAACAGGATAAGGTAGCAGTTTTATATATATATATATATATATATATATATATATATATATATATATATATATATATATATATATATATATATATATATATTCATTTATATATTCATATTCATTTATTCATTATCTTCCACTTAACCCTCTACTAGGGTTGTGGGGGGAGGGTCCCACGTCCATTCAAGGGAGAGTATTTAGGACGCTGGGCAGATACACCCAGGACAGGGCTGTATCTGGCACAATGTGAAGGGAACAATGTGAAGGGAACTCAAGGGATTGGGACTTAACAGCTGTGAAGCCTTACGAAAGGCTAACCGGAAAAAAAGTCTTTATTTTGCAAAGGAGCATAAAGATTGGATTCTGGAGCAATTGAAGAAGATCATGTGGTCTGATGAGTCCGAATTTACCCCAGAGGGGTAATGCCTAGTGCCTACTGTACAAGCCTGTGGAGGCAGTGCCATGATCCGGGGTTGCTGCAATTGGTCATGTCTAGGTTCAGCAACAGTATGTACTCAAAGAATCAAAAAGGTCAGCTGACTACCTGAATATACTGAATGACCAATTTATTCCATTAATGGACTTCTTCCCTGAAGGCACGGGCATATTACAAGATGACAATACCAGGATTCATCAAGTTCAAATTGTGCAAGTGTGGTTCAGGGAGCATGAGACATCATTCTCATACATTGATTGGCCACCAGAGTCCAGACCTCAACCCCATCGATAATCTTTGGGATGTGCTGGAGGAGGCTATGCACAGCATTCAGACTCTGCCATCATCAATACAAGATCTTGATTAAAAAATGAATGCAACACTGAACTGAAATAATCTTGGGACATTGCAGAAGCTTATCGAATGCCACAGCGAATGCATGCAAATATGAACTCCTGTCTCCGGTCATTATTTAAAGCCATTGGATAAACCCAAAGTAAAGACACAGACAGAATGCACTATGTCTGTACAGCTTCAGTAAGGGTTTATGGGTGGTGGTGAGATGCACCTAAACCCACAGCAGATAAACATGAGCCCGTCAGGTCATTAAGATGTTCAAAAGTGAAAAGCAATTGGAAAACCATAGAACATTTACAAAGCAGTGCATAAAGAACTGAGGAACCTGAAAGCCAGGTTAACAAGGTTCCCAAAGAGCTGCACTGAGGAACTGATGTAAATTATTCACGCCCCCTGCTCGGCCTGTCAGCTTTTATACTGCACTGGTGGAGTGGAGCAGACCAGAGTAATCGAGGACCGATGCTGTGCGCACAGAGCACAGAGGGCCGATGCTGTGCGCAGTTCAACTCACTGTGCAGCCTCCAGACTCAGAGATCTATAGTATAATTTGCATCTATACAACATCTTTGTATATATAACATTTGCACTATATAACATCTACAATATATACAGTGTGGACAGAGGAAGAGTTGTATGAATATAATGTAAAGAGAATATAAACAGCCCAGAATTTGACCACAATGTTACAGATGGAACATTAAGATTAGTCACGTGAGAGAGGACTTCTCTTGCTTAGAAACTGGGGGTTTGTTGTGACCTTGCCGACTATTACACGTCTTGCTCTTGGAATAATCTTTGTTGGTGTACCACCCCGGTGGGGTTTTAATGGTGCAGACTGTTAGACTGTCCAAACTGTTTAGATGGATCTGTAATCTGGATCTGATGAATAAGGTGACCATCAGCCACACTTCTTCTCCACATAGGGAGGTCCACATAAATCTCCTTTTTTCTTGCCATGATACTCCCCTACAAACTGTGTTGTAAGCAGCAGACTTTGATAGAACCCTGTTCTTAAAATAAAATGAAACCACTCAAACCTGATTATTAATCCATTCATTAAAACACCTGAATCGAAATCGAAATCCACCTTCAAATTTACTGCTAATCCCAAAGTTCACGTCCTTCTACCCTCACACATATGTAACATTGGGTAATTTCCTAAATAAATCAGTGTCATAAATTAGTTATCTAAGATTTGTTATCTAAGTTCTTTTTATCCACTTTTTGGGAATTTTGGGGTAAAAATCAGATGATGTTCTAGTTCAGTGGTTCTCAAACTGTGAGTACCGCTGGTTGTGCGCAGAGAAGAATGAGGTGGTATGCCGGATAATTGTATGGATATACATACTCGGTCTAAAAAGTACTGAGAACCACTGTTCTAGGTCATATTGTGGCATCTGCATGGTTTCCGATATTGTCCGGGGTATGACGTCCATGAGCGCTCACCATTGTCAAGGGGAAAAAGGGGTGTATGAAGGCTTGCACGAGATCTGGAACCTTCGCCCTGTGTCACTTTCTGGGAAATCCGAAAAAAGTGAGCCAGGGTCGCGCGGTGAGGTAGGGATGTAGTAGTAGGGGTGTAGAAGGTGTGTAGTGGGCATGTAGAAGTAGTAGTGGTTTAGTAGTAGGGGTGTAGAAGAGGTATAGTAGTAGCAGTAGGGGTGAGGTGGGAGTGTAGAAGGGATGTAGTAGTCGGGGTGTTGTAATAGTAGGGTGATGTTGGGGTGTAGAAGGGGTCGTCGTCATAGTATGGGTGTCATAGTAGGGGTGTAGTAGTAGGGGTGAAATAATAGTAGGGGTGAGATAGGGTGTAGTTATAGGGGTGTAAGTAAGGGTGTAGGAGTAGTAGGAGTGTAGTAGAGGTGTAGTACGGGTGTAGAAGTAGGGGTGAGATAAGGATGTAGTAGTAGCTGTGTAGTAGGGGTGTAGTACTTTTGTATAATGCATGTTTCTGGATCTCAGTGATCTGTTTGGTTGGTGCACTCGTCTGCCAGCGAGTTTGTTTTTAGTCTGTCATTTTTTCTGCATGCACTTTTTTAAAGGTCAGTAAAACTTTTTGAAACGTTAGAAGGACTTTGTGTTCATGCTTTTTCAACTGCACCTCTCAGTTTTGATTGACAGTCAGCTTTATTATTTAGTGCACTTACTGGCTGTGAGTGAGCTTTTATGAATATAAATACAACTTGAATATAAATACAAATGAATGTATATATTTATTGTCATTGTTCACACCTTATTACACAGTTCGACAATAAACATAAATCCAGAAAAATAAAAGTTATAAAATATAGAAATAATAAATATATAAATGAAAGAAGAAGTGGAAGTTACACGGTTCCACAGTGAAGCTGAATTCAGATATAACTATATGGTTGATCGCTCAATCAGCCAGCAGTCTTCATGCAGGACAACGCCCCCTGTCTGTCACACAGTTCCCTAAAACTGAAAACATTGAATAAATGAAATGGCAGCTCAGAGTCCTAATCTAAATCCAACCGAACACCTCTGGAACATCCTCACTGACAGTTATGACCAAGAACCCCAGAAAAGTCAGAGAACCAAAGAAGAGACCCAACAGAGCAGAGTGAGTGATGTCTGACTGACTGGTGACCATTCTCTGTGCTACATTTATTGCTGTTTTCTAATTATGATCATCACGTTTTAAACAAAACATTATTTTGTAAAACACTGTAAAACCCTTTTACAAAAAATACTTTAAATTGCGATCAATGTAGATTAAATTCATTCATTATCTTCTGTTAAATCCTCTACTAGGGTCGTGTGTGTGTGGGGGTTCCCATGCCCTTCTATCACTGTGCACACTCACTCGCGCACACACACACACACACACACACTATATGGAGCAATTTGGAGCACTCCATTAACCCTGAATCCAAATTTTTGGACTGTGAAAGGAAATTGAAAAACCCGGAGAAAACCCACGCAGACATGGAGAGAACATGCAAGCTCTGGATTCCCAGCACTGAGAGAACATTAAGCCACACACACACTGAAAAAAATTAAGTGTTCATACATTGCTCTCTAGTTTTGTTCTCCAGTGTGTAGTGTGTGTGCGTCACCGCATGGATGGGTTGCACGTGGAAGTAAAAAACATGGATTCAAGGAATCCGGCAAAAACCCTGGTAGATCATGCAATTGCCCCATAGGGTGTTTGTATGTGTGTTTCTGTGTTTCTGTGTGAGTGTGCTCAGTGATGTATTGTTGCCCTGTCCTGGGTGTACCTGCCCTGTGCTCGAAACATTCTCACCTCGATGGGCACACAAACACACACTCACACACACACACACAGGCTATATGGGGCAATTTAGAGCATTCATTTTATCTTGAGGGCGGCACAGTGGTGTAGTGTTTAGCATGTTTTCTCAATGCTGGGGATCCAGGTTTTAATCCTGATCTGAGTGGAGTTTGCATATTCTTGAGTTTTCTCCGACACTTCCTCTGAACAGGACACTCCGGGTTCCTATTCAAGAAACCCGGAGGGAACTCACGCGGACACGGGGAGAACATGCAAACTTCACCCAGATCGGGATTTGAACCTGAATCCCCAGTGCTGAGGGGAGAACATGCTAAATGTGCCACCCCTTTTTGCACAAGTCAGCAATTTATCTGATCGGTTACTTTGTTACATACAGCGCGTGCTCATAATCCGAACATTCCGTTTACTAACTGCGACTCATAGCTGGAGAACCTTGGGGGTTTTAATGGAACCTCAGGTTGTTTCTTTTTTTCCCCCGACACTTCTCTCTCTCACCGCCAGCGTGCGTTCCGTCGCTCCGCCACTACTACGGCCTTCTCTCGGCTGGAAATGAGAAAATTCCCGATGCTGTTCTGTAGCATATTTTAATCGGGCAGCTCACAGAGAACGCACAGCTCGCAGCTTCTTCCCGCGTTTGTTCGCTACGACGTCGAAATCGACAGGAATAAGGAAAGTTTGAAGTCGAACGGTGAGTGGTTACGTTGTTTCTGAAAGTCCCGGTTCGGTTCTTTAAACGGGAGACGCTTTGGGACTCGGAGCTGGCTTTGGGTTCTCAGAAACCACTTTTCATCGTGTTCTTTGACTACAGTTGTAGTTTAAACGTCATACGCGACATCGTTTTCCCGATATTCTGTGTGTTTTGTGCCGTATTTAACCGTGTTCCGTACGGGGGGGTGGAGGAATAAAGGCATTTAAAAGCTCTCCGGAGCGAAGAAGATTGTTATTCTTATAGAACCGTTATGAAGCCCTGTTTAAAGCACATGAACCTGGCTGAGTGGGTTTGTTCTGTCGGTTAATTCGTCTTTCTGGCAGAAAGCTGCTACTTTCTGTTGTTTTGGAGCCGAATTGCAGCCGCGGCGTTGAAACGCAGCTAACAGGCTAAAGCTAACGTCCAACTACAAAACGGCTGTTTATCTGCGGAAAAGTTTGCGCTCGGAACGCTGACTGTGGTTCTTATGCAAAATTTGCGGCTGGTCTGAAGGTAACCAGATGAAGGGGATTGATTATAGAGAACGGTTCCATGTGGTTCGGTGTCACTGTTCGCTTTTAGCGTTAGCTTTAGCAGCTAAGCTAACCTGCGAAAGCCTTCGCTGAAGTGATTAAACTCATTCGAACACACGAACCCCACTCTGTCCGCGCGCACAGACAGCACCGCCTTTAGAGGGGCAACATACACACGGGTTTCACTTTAAGGTGGTGGATTACAGAGGGAGGTGTAGGGTTTTAATGATGACTGGGTTCGAGCGAAACCAGATCGGTCGATAGATTTGAGCATGCGCAATAAGTTAGAACCTCTGTTACTCTACTGTTGAGAGTTTGGGCAACTAAATTAATTCAAATGTATTAAACTAACGGGACATCAAAGTCACAATAAGTAAGTTTAGCTATGTCGTCTTATAGTGGATGAGGTAGGGGTGTTGTAGTATTAAGGTTGGGGTATAGTGTGGGGCATGTATGGGGTTGGGATGTAGTAGTAATTTTAGCTATGTTATCATATAGTGGATGAGGTAGAGGTTTAGTTGTGTGGATTAGGTATGGGTGGTGTAGTGCTGGGGATGAGGTAGGGCTGTGTAGTGGTAGGGCTGAGGTTGGTGTATAGTGTGAGGTATGAGGTTGGGATGTAGTAGCAGTATGGATGAGGTAGGTGTGTAGTAGTTGGAGGGTGTCTGAAGTTGGGGTTATTGTAGGATGTTCAATGAGTTTGGGGTAATAGTAGGGGGTGTATGAGGTTGGGGTGTAGTAGTAGGGGTGGTGGTGTAGGTAGAACATTCATTCATTCATTATCTTCCGCTTTATCCTCTATTAGGGTCGCGGTGGGGTTCCCCATGAGAACGTCTCGGGCGCTGGGCAGATAGACCCAGGACAGGGCGCCAATCCATCGCTGGGCACACACTCACTCACACAGACACACTCTAAACGGGGCAATTTTTGAGAATTCAATTAACTTGATCCATGTTTTTGGACTGTGGGAGGAAACCGGAGAACCCGGAGGAAACCTATGCGGGAGAACACGGGGAGAACATGGAAACTCCACCCAGATGGGGATTCGAACCGGGAATCCCTAGCGCTGAGAGGCGAACGTGCTAACCACTAAGCCACCGTGCCGCCGTAGGAAGAACAAAATAATTTAATCTGTATTAAAACTAAGTGTCTTAAAGTCACAATATGTAAGTTTGGCTATCATTATTAATCATTGTTAATCAGTTTATCTTTAACCGGCAGGTGGAACTTTTACAATAGCTTATGGATGGAACTAAACTAAAGTTCTGTCTGTTAAACATTTGCCTGTTTTTTTAATTTTTTTTTATTTTTTAAAAAGGCGGTTCCTTTCAAAAGGAACTGAATGTATTCTTAAAGGAACACAGATGGATTTTTTACTTTGATTTTAACAACAGAATTTAAGTAGGAAGTGTGCATTGTTCCTGTGATCTGGCACTTTTTGTGGTAAAGTTAATTATTATGTATTAATTACACCATTAAAATTTGTCATGTTCTCATCCTGATCCAGAACGCCTTGTTTGTAAGTTTGGAAATCTGCAGGAGGAGAACACCAGAACCTTTCTAGCCCCGCCCAAAGGAAATGCCAGTCGCAGCCACTGGGCAGCCGACAGCGACCCCCGAGCCCCGTGTGCGTTCCCGGCTCCCCACCGGTGCTGATCACATCCCCAAGCACGCCCCGCGGCTGTGTGACGACGCTGGGTACGCTGCGCCGGACCTTGCTCGAGGCGCCGACAGGCGTCCCTCAGCGACGGCGGCTTCTCCCACGCCACTCACACTTTCACCCCAGCTCATGGCCACGGAACCCCCCAGGACTCGCTCGCGCTCTCGTTCTGGATTTTATCAGAGCCCCGGTGCCGCCAGCAGCACCCCAAGCTCAGCCCCAAACTTGCAGCCGCCACAGCACAGCGGTGTCTGTGCCGTACTCGGGACACATGGACTTTCGGATAATCTGCGTCCACCGCCTGGGGTCCTTTCGCCGGGTGGGCTTCGGCATCCAGGACCGAGTTCTCACAGGAGCCCCGCATCAGGTACGTTTTACTCTTACTGTTTGGTATTCTTGGCTGAGTATCTGAATGGAGGTGGTTGGCAGGGCTACGTTTAGTTTGTGGTTTTGAAGGTTGAGTAAGGTTGGGATCAGATGAAAGTCCAACGTTCTGAGGTGAACCGGGAAACGTGTGACATGCAGAACCTGTTAGAACCCTTCACCCTGTCTTGCTGATGGAGATGGTGGCCTCCTCTCACATGTCGACTAAAGGTTTTCATAGAAGCTTGCTTTCTTTCTGGATGTTGCTGCAGCAACCACAAGCTCCATTACTGTGACATCATATGATACAGCTGGATGATGAGATTTTCAGGATGAATGAATGACTCATTTTAACACGTGGTTTAACTTTTAACATTTAAAATCATTTATTATTCTGAACTGTTTCTCAGATTTTTTTCAGTTTACTTTCATTCAAGTGCGTTACCAAAATTCTGTAATCCCCTATAGGTTGCCATCACCATTGTAACCCCCTCATGCACATTAGTTGCCACCACCAGTTTAACCCCTCATACACATACCACTTGTAATCCCTCATAAACATTGGTTGCCACCACCACCACCACTGTAACCCCTCGTAGACATCCCTGCATTGGTGCTTCTGTCCCTGACTGATGGGTTTATTTGCTCCTGTTGCTGCTTTTGTTATTTATTAGGAAGTGTTGCTGTCTGCCTCTTTGGGGTCAGCCCTCTGCACCGGCGGGTGACCAGGGTGTTGTGCGCTCTGTTGCCCTGTGTTTTCCAACAGTACCTGTGTGTGAGCTGTGGTGGTGGTTTGGTTGAATAAACGAATAAATTAACTGAATATAAACTTATTAATTTAAATGTTTTATATTGTTTGTAGGCGGCACGGTGGCTTAGTGGTTAGCACTTTCGCCTCTCAGCGCTAGGGATTCCCGGTTCGAATCCCCATCTGGGTGGAGTTTCCATGTTCTCCCCGTGTCTGTGTGGGTTTCCTCCGGGTTCTCCGGTTTCCTCCCACAGTCCAAAAACATGGATCAAGTTAATTGAATTCTCAAAAAATTGCCCCCTATAGAGTGTGTCTGTGTGAGTGAGTGTGTG
>JAFMOD010000652.1:1304556-1334827 GCA_019802435.1 Corydoras maculifer | reverse complement strand
ATACATACATACATACATACATACATACATACATATACACAGTCAAGCCTGAACTTATTCATACCCCTGGCAAATTTTGACTTCAATTTACTTTTATTCAACAACCAGCAATTTTATTTTTGACACAGGCATCTCCCAGGAAATGATCTCCCAGATGATGTAGAAGAGGCATCATTGTGGAAAAAAATATTTATCAGCTTTTATCCATATTTGAACAAAAAGTGGCATGTCCAAAATTATTCATACCCATTTTAATCTGTCACAGTCTATGGGAAAATCCAAAGTTCTATACCATTCCAAATAGTCCAAGCTGTTTTAAAGCATCCTAATTACCCTGATTCATTAGGAAAAGCTGTTTTAATAAACTGAACAGGTGAAAAACAGCAGCTCTCTAAAGTTGGTTTATGGACAGTCATGGCTAAGACTAAGGAGCTCGCTAAAGGCCTGCGGCTGTGCATTGTGGCCGCTCACAAGTCAGGAAAGGGCTATAAGGCCATATCAGAAAAGTCACACAAAAGCCCGCTTGACCTTTGCAAATGCTCATCTGGACAAAGAAGATGACTTCTGGTCTTCTTTTTTATGGTCAGATGAAACAAAAATTGAATTATATGGCCACAATGATGTGTCCTTCATTTGGCGTAAAAAAGAAGAAGCCTTCAACCCTAAGAACACCATCTCCACTGTCAAACATGGTGGTGGGAACCTAATGTTTTGGGTGTGTTTTTCAGCCAATGGACCAGGCAACTTGATTGCAGTAACTGGCACCATGAAAAAAGAGTTATACATCAAGATTCTCAACAAGAATATCAGGCAATCTGTAGAGAAACCAGTGGACATTTCAGCACGACAACGACCCAAAACACAGCAAAAGTGGTGAAGAAATGGTTAGCAGACAAAAACATTAACGTTTTGCAGTGGCCCAGCTAGAGTCCTGACTTGAATCCAATTGAGAATCTGTGGAGGGAGCTAAAGATCAGGGTGATGGCAAGGAGACCCTCCAACCTCAAAGAGTTGGAGCTCATCGCTAAAGATGAATGGGCAAAAATCCCAGTGGAGACCTGCAAAAAGCTGGTCAGCAATTACAGGAATCGTTTGGTTGCTGTAATAGTCAATAAAGGCTTTTCTATTAATTATTGAGAAGGGTATGAATAATTTTAAACATGCCAGTTTTGTTCAAATGTGAATAAAACCTGAGAAATTTTTTACCACAATGATGCCTCTTGTACATCATCGTATTATCTGCTGGGAGAGAATTTTTTTTCAGTCAAAAATAAAATTGCTGGTTGAATAAAAGTAAATTAAAGTCAAAATTTTCCATGGGTATGAATAATTTCGGGCTTGGCGTGTGTGTGTGTGTGTGTGTGTATATATATGTATATGTATATATATATATATATATATACACACAGAAACTCCTGGGTTTGGGTTTGCTCCTGCTCCACCCGCAGACCCCTCTGTCATAATTCCCTATGGCATTGTTATAACAAAGTGCTGAAGTTTTGGTCTATGTAGACATAAGAACATCTGCTGCTGAAATGATGATGAACTTTCATAACACAAATCCCTGTCGCGCCACCTCCCAAATGGGTTGACGTGCACACACACACACACACACACACACACACACACACATTCCAAATTCCTGCAGAAAGATGTAACAAAGAGAAGTTGTGTAGTTGGCACAATAATATCCATTCATATATTTTTGAGACATGATATTGGGACGTGTTGGTGTTTGGGTGGTAATATTTATGGTTTGTGTGTTCGCAGGCTCTGTTAAACCTCGCTGAGCGGCTTGGGGAGGCCAAACCTCGGGGTCTGACTAAAGCGGAAATAGAACAGCTGCCTTCTTACAGATTCAACCCCAGCAATCACCAGTCTGATCAGACTTTGTAAGTAACACACACTTACTACATGGGTATATGTCATCCACAGAAAGTGCACTATATTCACTTAACTATATTTTATTATAGAGCACAAAACTTTAAACTATTTTACAAGATGATTCATAATAGGGCTGCAACAACGAATCGATAAAATTTATAAAAATCGATTATGAAAAGTGTCGATAACGAATTTCGTTATCGATTCGTTGGGTCGCGCGATTTCCGCGTTACTTGCAGTTGTAACCGCTTACGTAACCTGCAGAGCTTCACCAACACTGGAAAAAAAATAGCGGGTTGAACAGAACAAGGCGGAATCTGCAAAACAAGTTGATAAATCGTACAAATAAAACACAGCCAACGCAGAAAAAAGCTTATGTTTAACTCGTATTGTAAATTAAACCAGACATTTATTGACCTGCTTAATAATTCTAATTGTGAGGGGGATGCAAGATGGCGGATAGTGAGTAGGACGTGTTGTGTGTAGTCTCCGATTATTTTTCCAGTCCCACAATCTTATCTAACTTTTTGTGTATAGTATTACTCCTGCCTGTCTAAACTGTTAGGACGGTCTTTCCTTAATTTTACAATGGCTTCCAAATCAATAAAACAAGGAAGAAAGGAAGCTCGGCAAACAGGTAAACATTGAACTACTTACCACGTTACTAGAAGAGCATCGTAATGCTATATGTGCTGACCACAGGATGGGTCTTGCCGCTCTAGAGGTGAAGATTGATAAAGTAACGGTCACGGTAGCTGACCATGGTCAGAAAATTACAGCGCTGGAAACCAAGGCCAGTTCGCTGGACGAGCGCGTGTTGGCTCTCGAGGCGATATGCTCCAATCTTCAGGAGGCCAATGCTAAACTACGTGCTAAAGCAATCGACCTGGAGTCCCGTAGCAGACGCAATAATATTCGTATTATTGGCGTACCTGAATCCCTTGAGGGCCTGCATCCTACTGTTTTTTTGCCACATTCCTCTCTGAGGTGTTCGGCGATACACTCTCTTTAACACCGGAGATAGACCGAGCGCATCGGTCTCTCATTAGCAAACCGCAGCGGGCGACAGGCTGGGAGCCGAAATCATCAGGCTGCATCGCTTCCAGGTGAAGGAGGACATTATCCGTGAGGCGTGCTCCAGGAGAGGTAGTCTGCTGTACCGTGGTCACCCCATCGCCATCTATGAAGACTATGCACCGGAGATTCTCGAGCAGCGAGCTAAGTACAGGGACGTGCTTAAACATCTGTATACGGCAGGCCACAAACCAGCGTTACGATTTCCAGCCAGGCTTTTTGTGTCTTCGCCGAGCAGTGATAAGATACGGCTGAACTCGATTGCCGAAGCAGAAGATTTTTTTTAAATCACTGCCACCGAACAGCTCATAATAACATACCCCTAGGTCATACTGGAGTCAAAACATTGCAAAACTTTCCGGGTATTTATAATTTGGATTGTTACATCGGGTTTCCAGTATTATTCATGACGTGCCTTACCTTTGTTTATTGCGCCATGATCCGTTTTGTGGATTTAGACATATAATTACCTTTTGATTTAAAATTTTTAGACAGCTGCAGGGAGTTCAAGCAGACTGTTCCCTTTTTTTTAATGTATGTAAGTTTGGGGACTATACAACACGTCAGAGTTAAAGTGTTTAGGACCTCGGCAATTAGCTTAGTGGACCGTATGAGGATGGGTTTTTGCTTTGCAAAATTCGTGTTGTGTTTTATGTGTTTATGTTTAGTTTATTTTTTATTATTTTCATTTTCATTTTATTTCTTAGTTTTTAGTGTTTATTTCTTAAGCCCTTTTTTTTTATCCTGTTCCTTTACCTCTTTTTCTGTTTTTAAATAATGTGGGAGTTGTACCTGAGACCGTTGGACCTTTCTCATGCAGAACTAAGCCTTGACCGCTAGCAATAACAGTTTATGCCTCGTCTCCTGGAATACTAATGGTCTAAATAGCGCTGTCAAACTGGGTAAGGTGTTTGCCCATCTGCGATATCGCCGTGCCAATGTTATTTTTTTACAGGAAACCTATATTAAAACAGCAGAGGTTAACCGAATTAAAAAGCCCTGGATAGGTCATCTTTTCCATTCTAGATTTCTGGTCTGGGCGAGGGGGACAGCAATCATTATTCGCAGAGGTATTAATTTTGATCCGACAAACATTACTTCAGATCCTAATGGTCGCTTCATCTTGGTTTCGGGAGTTCTGCAGGGTTTACTGATAACTATGGCCTGCTTATATGTTCCCACATGGGATGATGTAGACTTCTTTGAAAATTTTTCCTGATTCTACCCAATTTAGATACTCACCGAGTTGTAATCGGGGGGGACTTCAACCTGGTACAGGACTCATCTTTGGACTGGTTCTCCTTTAAACAATATGCTTTATCCAAATCTGCTAAACGGATCTTGAAGCTCTCTACCCAGCTTGGCCTTTCAGATCCTTGGAGAATAAGACACCCCCTAAATAAGGCTTTTTCATTTTTCTCAGGTGTTTTTTTGTCCAGGATTGATTTTCTTATGGATAACACATTGATTCCTGGTGGTTCCTTAACCACCTAACACCCGATAATTATTTCTGATCATGCCCCTATATCTATTGATCTAACCACGCCCACTAAGAGAACTGACCCAAGACAAATTTAGCTCCTATATGCTGTCAGATAATGTTTTTAAAACATTCATAGTATCCCATGTAAATTTATATTTTCCCCCTTAATGATTCTCCTGATATTGGGATTCACTTCCTTTGGGAGGCCTTTAAAGCATATGTCCGAGATCAAATTATCTCCTTTATTTCAAATTCCAAAAAAACTGTGAGTAGGAGGATGTCTGAGATATTACAGGAAGCTCATCCCCTTCAGACTACAAAAAACGTCTTCAACTTCAGTCCGAATACGACCTATTATTGACCCGTAAAGTCGAAACGCAGTTGAGACACTCTAGATTTATGAGCATGGTGATAGGGCTGGGAGGTTTCTAGCTTACCAGGCTAGAGCGGTGGGAGCTTCCAGATGTATTTCTAAAGTGAAGTCCCCCTCCGGTGACACAGTACTTGATACCAAGCAAATTAACCAAATTTTTGCCGATTACTAAACCAATCTCTACAAGTCTCAATCCTCACCTACCATTCAGACAGACTTCACTGTTCTCGACAAGTTGCCGTTTCCACAACTTTTGCCTACTCAGCTTGTCCGGATGAGCTCCTCCATTACAATCACGGAGGTTCAAGAGGCTATAAAATCCCTGCAGTCGTCTAAGTCTCCCGGACCAGATGGATTTACCACAGAATTCTGTAAAGAATTTTCAACACTGCTTGCTCTGTTTTTAACCAGGGTGTACAATGGCTCACTTCATATTGGCCATCTATTTACCTCAATGTCAAATGCCCTGATATCGCTACTACTCAAAAAGGATAAAGATCCCACTTTGTGTGGTAGCTACAGACCTATATCCCTTCTGAATGTAGATTTTAAGATCCTAGCCAAGGTTCTAGAGTGGAGTGGAATTATTTGTTCTTTGTATTGGATAAATTCGGCTTTGGTCAGGAGTTTATTTCCTGGGTCCGCCTTCTGTACACCACTCCGACTGCCTCCATCCTGACTAATGGAATTTTTCTCCACCACTTCCTCTGGGGTGTGGAACGCGTGAAGGCTGTCCCCTCTCGCCCCCGCTATTTAATCTAGCTATAGAACCTCTGGCTATATGGCTACGCCAACATCAGGGTTTTGAAGGTATCTCACGTTACAACACTATTCATAAGATCTCCTTATATGCTGATGACCTTCTCTTATATGTTTCAAACCTGGCTTCTTCCCTTCCCGATATTTTAGATATCCTTCAAAAATTTTGTAAAATATCTGGCTACAAACTAAACCTTCAAAATAGTGAACTATTTTCCAATTAATGGACCTGCTCTTTTCCCTCCCTCTGTCTTCCTTTCCTTTCCGAGTCGCACATAGGAATTTAAAATATCTGGGGGTTACATTCACCCGCAACTACCGTCAATTATTTGAGGAAAATTTTTTTCCACTGCTTGATCGGGTTTCGTCTGATTTAAACACGTGGGCATCTCTTCCCCTATCCCTTATTGGCCGGGTTAATTTGATCAAAATGAATATCTTACCCAAATTCTTATATTTTTCCAACATATTCCCATTGTAATTACTGAAGCATTTTTCAACAACCTGGACGGGAAGCTTACACCCTTTATTTGGAACCGGCTCGTTTAGAAACATCTTCCCTTCAGCTCAGGAGGGCAGAGGGGGTGGCTGGCTTTACCCAACTTTTGCCACTACTATTGGGCCTGTAATATCCATAAAATAATTTATTGGACTGAAGGTGCTTTTGTCAACAGCCCATCCTGGGCGCGAATTGAACTGTTGTCTTCACGACATTCCTTAAACTCCCTACTATGTTCCAAGCTTCCAATATCTGTCAAATTGTTCCCAAGTAACCATGTGCCTCAGAATTCATTAAAAATCTGGATTCAGTTCAGGAAGTGTTTAGGTCTTCAGAACAATTCAATTTATGCTCCTATTACTGATAACCATCAATTCCTTGCTTCTTCCGTGGACCCAGTTTTTCGTAACTGGACAGAAAACGGCATGGTGTCTATCAGCGATTTGTTTCAAGAGGGTATTTTTTCTGTCCTTTACTTCGCTGATGGCCAAATATGACTTACCCAATTCCCACCTATTTCGTTTCTTTTAAATTAGGCTCTTCGTGTCTCTGCTTTTCCCCCATTTTCCTAATCGCCCACCCGAAACCAAATTAGCACGCATTCTATCCTTTAAATCATCCCAACAACCCCTCTTCTAACAACCTGAAATCCACCTGGGAGGAGGATTTAGCTGTGCCCATCCCTGACAAGCAATGGGCGCTCATTTTAAGTAGGATCCACTCGATATGTGCTAAACACTGTTTGATTCAGTTTAAAGTAGTCCACAAATTACATTTTATAAATGCCAAATTGGCGAGAACTTTCCCAGGGAGGTCGGATTCTTGTCCTAGGTGTGGCCACTCACCAGCAGACCTTTTACACATGTTCTGGTCCTGTAGCATGTTGAATGCCTTCTGGGCTGATGTTTTCAGGACATTAGATCAAGGGCTTGGAATCTCTATAGATATTAACCCCATTACGGCCCTGTTTGGCATACTTCCGCACCCCCATGCTGCAAAGCAACGTGTGATCGCCTTTGGTACTCTGCTTGCCAGAAGGGCAATTCTCTTTAATTGGAAATTTGCCTCCCCACCTACCCATAACCGGTGGCTCCAGGAGATTCTAGGCAATATTACATTTGAAAAGCTACGGTCATATAGGATGGGAACTCTGCAGAGATTTCAAAAAACTTGGTTACCTGTTCATAGGTACATCGAGGGATGTAACATAACTCCGGAATAAAACACACTCTAAATAACTTATTTTTTATTATTATTATTATTATTATTATTTTATTTCTTATCTTTATTCATTTATTTCCAATTTAATTTTTATTTAGTTTTTTTCTTTAATATTTTTGTATTGATTTATTTATTGTCTTGTCCTAGTGGTTGATGTTTTTTGAGGGTTGGGGGTAGGGGTGGGCTTCCTCTGATAGTTTTTACTGTGAATATTCTAATATTCCTTCCTTTTCTTTCATATAATCCTTGTTCACACTACATTTTTGTACATAAGCCCAAGATGGATGTAAGTTGTTGAAAAGTGTTTAATAAAAAGAGATATCCTAAAAAAATAATAATAATTCTAATTGTAGATGGTTTTCTTCATAACTACTGACTTGTGATGTTCTGATTTGTAAGTAAAAGCTTCTGGTAAATGACTAAATGCAAATGTAAGGACATGGAATTTTTTTTTTTTTTATCCGATTAACCGATTATAAAAAATCATTAGTTGCAGACCTAATTCATAACTGACCTTGTGCTCTGATATCAGCCAGAAAGTTGGGATTGGGACCTCCCATAAGGGACCTCTTATAAATGACCATGTATAAGAAATCTTGTATAAAGAACCTCATTTAGGTGACCTTATTAATTTTCTTGTATGATGGACCTTATATAAATGGCCTTCACGTGAATGGCCAGATTGTTGCTGATAAAACTAGTGGAATTGCAGTGATTTTCTTACTCTCTCTCTCTCTCTCTCTCTCTCTCTCTCTCTCTCTCTCTCTCTCTCTCTCTCTCTCTCTCTGTTTGCAGATGTGTGGTCTGTATGTGTGATTTTGAGTCTCGACAGCTTCTACGAGTTCTGCCGTGTAGTCACGAGTTTCACGCCAAGTGTGTGGACAAATGGCTTAAAGTGAGTGTCTAAACAAACCTGAGTGTACTGTAGCGCCACCGAATGAGCGCACCACCACCTTTAAACTGCTTCCTCTCCCTGCAGGCCAACAGAACCTGCCCCATCTGCCGCGCCGATGCTTCCGAAGTCCAACGGGATTCCGAGTGACAATCTGACATCCATCCGCCCACTCACCCACCCTCGCGTGCCTGGACTATTTCCTAACACACTGGACTGAACCTCCCGATCACGTCACTGCTTCCTGTGATGAACACTCAGATGCACGCACGCATACACACACATAGAGGTTGTGTTTTTCTTAACCTTACATTAATACCTTACATTAAGCATACTCATCCACACACACACACGAACACACACACAGGTTTAAAGTTATTCCTGGACTGGTGAGCTGTGTGGTGTTGCATACCCTTACATTTGGTCCTTTAGTGTGTTTATGCCATTTTATTATTTTATTTTATGTGAGAGAAGGAGCGTGTGTGTGTGTACTAACATTCCTAAAGTAGCCTGAATAAGGAGGTTGTGTTAGGTGCATGTTTTGCTTTCTCTCCCTTATATGCTACCAATGAAAACCTGCATATATATGTTTGTGTGTGTGTAGAGGGGCAGAAGACACTTAACTCATGATGCATTTAAACAACAGTGTCCTTTAAATAAGAGGATTTATATATGTACATGGAGATGGTGGGTTTTGCTTAACTATGATCTAGCAGTCTTGTAGAATTGGAGTGTGAGTGTGTTTGTGTGTGTGGAGGGGTGCATGTGTGGGTGCGTTTGCTGTGTTATTTATCCTGTATGTGTGGTACAGAACACTGGCTTCCTGTTTCCGTGTGCTCATGTCAGTGATTGGTTAGAAGGATTGATTGGCGCCTTGGGGAATCAGAGGGGTGGCGTTATATACTCTATATATAAATATATATGGACTGCTCCACCATAGTGGGCGTGAGCTGGCATCATACTACGCCTTTTGGTCACGTCAAGCTGCTGTAGTCGTAAGTAAAGTTAGTATTAATGGTTACTTTATTCTGGTTCTCACAGGCCCTGTCCCATCCATTCCAATCCCCTCGTTCCTGAAGGGCCCTAGATGAACTGCACATAAATCAAACACTTTCCTTTGCTATATTAATGATCCGTTCCTTTTTTAGTACAGAGTTATGAAAATCTGTGTCCCACCTTGACCCATTAGATGCCTGGTCCATCGTTGGGTCCGGCTCTGGGTCTGTCACTGGGTTCCACACCAGCAGGTTTCTGGTGTCTCTGCAGGTCTGTACATGGTCTGAGTTGCCTTGGGAACAGCAGAGAATTGATACACTGGAGTCAAGATTCAAACTGTTACCAGTTAATATAGATTCAACAGATTTGTTCATCTACATTTTGTGTGTGTGTGTATGTGTGTGCATGCGCGGTATGGGTGAATCTGGCTCACACATCTACCAACAATATGAAATCCAAAACCCATGTGCACAGTAGACTTACATTTGATTCACGTTTTGGTTTGATTCTGATTGATTCAGAATGATTGAGTTTGATTTTAGTTTGATTCAGTTCGATTCAGCACTTCACTGAATAGTTTACTTTTGGAATGGTGGGTGGTAGGCGTTTGATTTACGAGTCGGTTACACATGATGGCTTTAGTTTCTGTATTTACTCTACAAAATCACGACAAGCATTGTGTGGTCAGTTCCTTCAGCGCTCTCATGTGTGAGAAGGCCACTCTGGTCTGCCCCTTCTGCTCGGCTTGAGCTCGGAGCGCTGTGTGATGACGGTGAGAAGCACCTCACCTGATGAAACCGTTTGGGGGGGGTGCAGCGTTGTCCCCGTGAGTGGTGGTGATGAATCGTAAGTCCCCTGTAGCTCACAAACCCATAGTGTCTTAACAACTGATGCCTTTCAACCGTTTTCTCCCGTTGTCAGCGGTAATGTTGTTGCGTCCCCTGACAGTGTCACAGTATCCCCAAACGTGTCTTCTCACAGTGTCACAGCATTTTCCAACTTGTCCACTGACCGCATCACTGCGTCCCCTGAGCACATCATGGTGTCCCCTCAGCGCCTCACGGTGTTTTTTCACCATGTCTCCTGACTGCATCACGGCGCCCCTTCTGTTCCTTCTTCCACACCTCACACCATGTTACTAAACTTCACTTTAACGTGTTCTGTGTTTGTTTTGGCTCTCCTGCTTGGTACCATAGCAGTTACCTCATTTTTACTATTTATGGTGTTTTTTTCTTTTTTTTTTTTTTCTTTTTTTTTGTTTTGTTTGGTTTTTTTTTTGCTAAATGAATATAAGAGCAGTGGACTTTTTTTAAAAAAAGGCTTTTAATTTGTTTTCCATTAAAAGCACGGTGTCTGTTTAACATGACGTAGTTTCTTATTATGTATAATATCTGTAACCAAAATCATTTGAAGGCTTGATATAAAAACTTTTTAACAAACATTTGTACATTTTTCTATCAGAGTTCTTATTAGTACCGCTTTACCAGCGTAGTGCGACCACTTTGTTCCGGTTTCCTCCTCTGCCTCGAACCCGAGGCCCGCTCCTTTGGATTCCTGTTGGATTTTAAAGAGTGGTTCCGTAATAAATGTATAATGTTCTTTCACTTGCTGTCGTTTTATGTTCCTGTCTCAACGCTAACGTTCCGGTTCCACTCACCTTATAACTTTACTTTGTAGTTCCATCCTGTACTCCATCTGTCAACCTGCAGACCCCTCAGAGGATGAGGACCCCCCTCCCTACACACACGGTGCCGTTACAAAGCAGGGCTTATTTGGATGGTGAATGGTTGTTTCAACACACCACCATCATGTCCATGTCTCAGCCCAAATAAGAACTGCAATAGAGAACGTGTGTATCTAATAAAGTGGCTAGGAACACGCCACAGGGGCCTACACGCAGTGTGCTCAAGAAGCACCACCACCGGTCCAACAAAGGACGCTGAAATGCCTCGCGCTTCATGGGAGAATGCAGCATCGGTGACACATTCACCACCTGATGGACAGATGTGTTTAACTGTGGTTGCGTTGCAGTGTGTATATAAAACCTCCGGTTCTCATTCTGTCTGAGCAGCACCTGTAGGGTTGATGAGCATTCTTCAGTGTGAGCTCAACAGGTCAGGCACCAGATGCACGTTCCGTCATGCGAGTGGTGGACAGTGAGATCCAGAAACACACGTTCTCTGCTGCGTATTCATTGTTCTGTATTTAAACAAAACCACTTAGAGTCCCTGTTTTCCCTGTTGTGACCTGCAGATGGCGATCTTGTAACGGTTTTGATATTCAACTAAGCTAAGACAAGATAAGATAATCCTTTATTGGTCCCACATTTCTCAGCAACAGAACTAACATTCATTCATTCATTATCTCCCGCTTTATCCTCTATTAGGGTCGCGGTGGGGTTCTCTATGCTCATCCAGGGGAGAACGTCTCGGGCGCTGGGCAGATAGACCCAGGACAGGGCGCCAATTCATCGCTGGGCACCCACTCACTCACACAGACACACTTTATAGGGGGCAATTTTGTAGAATTCAATTAACTTGATCCATGTTTTTGGACTGTGGGAGGAAACCGAAGAACCCGGAGGAAACCCACGTGGACACAGGGAGAACATGGAAACTCCACCCAGATGGGTATTCGAACCGGGAATCCCACGTGGACACAGGGAGAACATGGAAACTCCACCCAGATGGGGATTCGAACCGGGAATCCCTAGCGCTGAGAGGCGAACGTGCTAACCACTAAGCCACCGTGCCGCCCACAGAACTAACAGTAATTGGGAAAGTTCTATATACATCTGATGTATCTATTACAAGAAGTACTTTAAAAAAGAATAAATCTAATAAAAATAGAAATCTGTATATACAAAAATAAACATAGAATAAACTTCTCAATTTTGTACATGGCATATAATACAGAGGGGAGACGATATGGAAAACAGATTGCACAGCAATGAAATATAAAGTTTAAAGTATTGCACTCATGAATAAAAATTAAATTAAGTGGTAATTGCAGAAAAAAAACATAACAATAGAGTGTTTATTGCACGGTGTTTTGTCAGTTTGACAGTGGTTACTGAGAGCAGTGCTGATTGTGCAGTCTAATTGCAGCAGGAATGAAGGACCTGCGGTAACGCTCTTTGACCCACTTTGGATGACGCAGCCCGTCACTGAAGTTGCTGCCCAGTGCTGCTAGAGTCATGTAAATGGGGTGGGAGTCATTGTCCATAAGAGTTGCAAGCTTGTTTAGCATCCTCTTGTCTCCCACCACCTGCACCGGGCCTAAGGGTTCCCCCAGGACAGAGCTTGACTTTATAATGAGTTTGTCCAGTCTGTTCCTGTCTGCATTTGTGACTTTAAGATCAGATTCCTTTTTTGTTTCTTTTCTTTATTCTAAAATGATACAGCAGTCCTTAAGGTGCGAATAGCAGCACATCCACAGAGTCAACAAATAAAACAAACTCAAAGAAAAGTAAATGAAACTGATATCATGGTTATCTTCAGTAAGAGGTCACAGTAATTTATTTCTTCAGAAACCTGATGATTAAAATGTAGAATGTATTTATTCGTTATTTATGAATAAATCGGTCTGCTCTGTTATGTTGGATTAAAATGTCATTTTAATTAACAAGAAGCACATTCGATTAGCTTCATTATGTTTTTAATAGGTATTTAAATTTTATTGTATTAGAAAGGAGGGCTTAGTGGTTAGCACGTTCGCCTCTCAGCGCTAGGGATTCCCGGTTCGAATCCCAATCTGGGTGGAGTTTCCATGTTCTCCCCGTGTCTGCGTGGGTTTCCTCCGGGTTCTCTGGTTTCCTCCCACAGTCCAAAAACATGGATCAAGTCAATTGAGTTCTCCAAATTGCCCCATATGAGTGTGTATGCGTGTGTGTCTGTGTGAGTGAGTGTGTGACCAGCGATAGATTGGCGCCCTGTCCTGGGTGTATCTGCCCAGCGCCCGAAACGTTCTCCCCTGGATGGGCATGGGGAACCCCACCGCGACCCTGATATATAGGATAAAGCAGAAGATAATGAATGAAGTAATGAATGTATTAATAAGGGTGGAACAGTAGCTTAGTGTTTAGCATGTTCTCTACTCAGCGCTGGGGATCCAGATTCGAATGCCGATCTGGGTAGAGTTCTTCAGTTTCCTCCCACAGTCCAAAACCATGGATTCCAGGTAAATTAAATGTCATAAATTGCCCCATATAGAGTGTGTTTGTGTGAGTGTGTGTGCCCAGCGATAGATTGGCTCCCTTTTCTGGGTGTATCAGCCCAGTGCACTAAATGTTCTCCTCTGCATGGGCATAAGGAACCCCCCAGCGAACCTAGTACTGTAAAGGATTAAGAAAATGAATGAATTAACTAACAAGCCTTTACAATCTACAGTACATATTAATTTTTAGTTTTTTATAAATCTGATATTTGCTTCTTATATTGCTTTGGTGGCCCGTACAGTCGGGTGGGTGTTTATGACGTTGTCCTGCCTCCAGTCCTCACTCAATCTCTCACTCTCTCACTCTCCCACCCGTTATGCGGTCTCACGCTGTCTCATTTACTCTCACTCTATCACATTCTCTTTTTCAATCTATCATGTTGTCTCACACTGTCTCATTCTCTCTCACTTTCTCACTCGGTCATGCTGTCTCTCACTTGGCCTCTTGCTGTCTTACTGTCTCACTCGTTCTCACTCACGCTGTCTCATCCTTACTGTCTCATTCTCTCTCATTTTCTCACTCAGTCATGCCATCTCACTTTGTCGCCCTCCGTCTTTCACTCACTCATTCTCACTTTCACTTTGTCTTTTACTCTCTCACCCTGGCATACTGTCTCTTTCTCACTTACTCTCTCACTCTGTCCCTTACTGTCTAATTTTCTCTCAATCTGTTATGCTCTCTCACTTTTTCACCCGGTCATGACATCTCACTCTGTTTCACTCACTCTCACTCTGCCTTTTGGTGCCTCACTGTCTCTTACTCTCTCATTATCTCTTACTTTCTCACTCTGCCATGCTGTCTCAATCTGTCTCCCACTGTCTCATTCTCTCTCACTGTCATGCCATCTCACTCTTTCTCACTCACTCTCACTCTGCCACTTGCTCTCTCACTCTGTCTCTCTCACTCTTTCACCTGTTCATGCTGTCGGAACTTGTTGGAACATTTTTTTTTAAATTTCCTCAGTTGTAGGTGGTGTTGATTGATTCTATTTGATTGATTCTATTTGATTGATTGGTTGCTGATCATCTCTCAGATGGTGACAGGCTGTAATATATTTAGCTGCCTGTATGATGACTTTTCTTTTTGCTTCTAATATATACAGGAGCTTCTCCGTGCTGTTGGAACTTTGGAGAACATGGTTCTAACAGATTCATATTTGGAAAATTAATTGGGGTTCCCGGTTTAAATCCCCATCTGGGTGGAGTTTCCCCATGTTCTCCCCTTGTCTGCGTGGGTTTCCTCCGGGTTCTCCTGTTTCCTCCCACAGTCCAAAAACATGGAACAAGTCAATTGAGTTTTCCAAATTGCCCCATATAGTGTGTTTGTGTGCGTGTCTGTGTGAGTGAGTGTGTGACCAGCGATAGATTGGCGCCCTGTCCTGGGTGTATCTGCCCAGCGCCCGAAACGTTCTCCCCTGGATGGGCATTGGGAACCCCCCTGCGACCCTAATATAGGATAAAGCGGAAGATAATGAATGAATTAATGGTTTACAAGCCAAATTTTCATAGAATTCACAGTAATTCTAAACTTTGTAGACCCTCTCATGTAGGTGAGAGCAGAATGAGGTCATCGTTGTGGAGTCGTCTATAGAAAAACCAGGGATGTTCTCCGAAATGATTATGTAATTGATTGTAATTGTAATGATCCGTAATTAATGTAAATTTTAAACAGAGTTTGTCTCAGGCTACAGCCTTGTCTCACTCCTCGGAACTCTGGAAGGAACTCTGTTCTAAGCACTTCTGTTATTACTGCACTTCTACTGTGGAAATACAGTGATTTAAAGACATTTGATGATTCAAATCTCTCACTGTCTCTCACTCTATCCTTCTGTCTCATACTGTTTGACTCTGTCACACTCTCCCTCCCTGTGCCTCACTCTGTAGCTCACTGCTCACTCTCACTTTGTCTCAGTGTCTACCTCTGTCTCAGTCTTTCTTTCTCACTTTGTGTCTAAGTGTCTCACTTCTCCTCTCTGTCTCTGCGCATGCGCGGCATTAAACGTTAGAGCGGAGCGTGTTTTGAGAGCGCGCAGCGTTTTTAGCTGAGTTTTTACCTAGTTTTGTTTAGTGTTTTGTGAAAAGCGGTTTTCGTTGTGAGTGGTGTTTGTTAGTGTGTTTTAATGTGTGAGGAGTGTAGTAAGGCATATTTGAAGCTGTGGTGTGTCTGCTTTCAGCATGTGGGCCGAGGTATGGCGGCTCCATACAGCGACAGTGTATGAAGGACTCACCCGTCAACATGCAGTTAAGGTGGATTGCAGAGTGGGGGTGGGGGAGGCGGTGGGACACGACAATCTGCTCGTGGCGTCCCGGGTGAATCGATCAGTAGTTTTTTTTCGCAAAAACCTGGTCAAAATCGCGAACGATCTCATTCAAAAGGGAATTGTTTTAAATGGACAACTGAATCCAGTTCTACCCCTAAGTACCCCATCGAAAAAGATCATCCTGTCCAACGTGCCCCCGTTTCTGAAAAACTAACTGATTATCCAGGAACTCTTCCAGTTTGGAAAAGTAGTGTCCCTGGTAAAAAAGTTCGTTATTAGTCAAAAAAAGAAGCACATAATCTCATACAGGAGAGTGGTCTACATGGTGTTGAAAGACAGGGAGGAGCTCGAACTGACCATAAAATTTAAAATAGATGGTTTTAATTATGTTGTATATGTGAGCTCAAACACCGAGATGAAGTGCTACAGGTGTGGACAGATTGGACAATCTCGAATGAGATGTGAAAAGTGCAGAACCCAACCCCAGAATACCAGAAAACCAAGAACAGATGTCTTAATCTGACACTGCTAGACCTGCGGTGGTGGTTCCCCCTGCGGCTTGTTCAGTGGTGAAGGAAATGGCTCCTGCCCCAGAGTGTGAGATGGACAAGGCAGGTGTGTCCACTGTATGTAACAATACAGAAAATGAACAGGCACATGAGGTGTGTTCTGTACCTGCACCACAAATAGAGGAGGCCAGTGTGGAGCCAGGGGTGGAAAGGCACGAGGTGCTAGAACCGGGGCAAAATAAGAGACAAAGGTAAACTCAGTTATGCCTAAGTTCCTGGACACCGAGGATTTTAAAATAATGAAGGAACTAATTTTTAAAGTCCTCGGTAAAAGGAAGAATCGGGGGCACGTAAAAGAGACCAAACAGGCCTAAAGAGAGGTTCCCATGTGTAAAGATGGAGACTCAGACAGTGATGGCTCTCTGTCTGACTCCGGATGGTCTGTGTGCTCTCAGGACGAGAAGCTTCCAGTTCTGTACACTGCTGACGACATTAAAAATGTTCATGATGTTCATTTGAAAGAGTATTTTATTTATTTTTGGATAGTTTTTAAGATTCAGAAGTCGTCTTTTAAATCCTCACAGCAATGGTGGGATATTGCAAAGATACAAATTAAAATGTTCTGCCAGCAGTACACTCAAAATGTCACTAGTGAAATAACCAGGTCTCTAAAAGAGCTAGAGTCTGATATCACTAAACTCCAGACTCTAGCAGAGAACACAGGAGATCAAATACACATCAACACTCTTAAAACAAAAAAGATCTCCTTTAATGACCTGCTGGGTGTCACAGCACAGGGAGCGCTGCTCCGCTCACGTTTTCAAAATGTAAATGAATTAGATGCTCCTTCTAAGTTCTTCTTTGGTCTTGAGTGTAAAAATGGACAGAAAAGGTTTATGCATGCTGTGCGAAATAAATCAGGGGATCTCGTCTCTGAGCCTTCTGAGATACGCCGGCGGACAATCAGCTTCTTCTCGAAGCTGTATGAGAGTGAGCGGGTCGAGGCACAGGACACAGAGAGGGGCTTTCTCCAGGCATTGATAGTCTCCCTGTTAAATTTTATAAAGTTTTCTGGCCAGTGATGGGTGGGGAGGACATGCTGGATGTCCCTTTGAAAGTGTGAGGGAAGGAAAGCTTCCTGTGAGCAGCCGGAGAGCCGTCCTTACACTGCTGCCAAAGAAGGGAGACCTGACCGAGCTGAAGAACTGGCACCCTGTGTCATTAGTGTGCACAGACTGCAAGCTGCTCTCAAAAACGTTAGCCTCGAGACTGAGGAAGGTGATGGAGCAGATAGTTCGCGTTGACCAGATGTACTGTGTGCCTGGTAGGTCCATTTTTGATAACATATTTTTAATCCGGGATGGTTTAGAGCTCTTCAGGCTTCTGCATTCAAAAACTGGGCTCATGTTCTTAGACCAGGAAAAAGCATTTGACAGAGTAGAACACAAGTACATGTGGAAGGTTCGGGAGGTCTTCAGTTGTAACCCTGGTTTTATTAATATGGTAAAGGTACAGTGGCATTGAGAGTGTACTGAAAGTTAACTTCTTTTAAGTACAGCGCGGTATAAGACAGGGTTGTGCGCTGTCCGGGATGTTATATGCTTTAGCTATTGAACCCCTCTACATTTTGAGATATCGAATCTCTGGTCTTCGGATTCCACAAACCAATGCAACATTGTGTGTGTCAGCATATGCAGATGACCTGGTGGTGTTTTTAAACTCACAGAACGATGTGAACATTTTAACAGATGCTTTAAAGAATTATAGCCTTTTATCATATGCCAAAGTGAAATGGACCAAAAGTGAGGCAGTTTTAATCGAGGACTGGAACGGTGGGGGACCTGCATTCCCTGATGTACTGTCATGGAGTTTGTCATTGACTGGAGGTTTTAAATATCTTGGGGTACACTTAGGAGGCAGTGAGTGTGTACAAAAGAACTGGGAGAACATTATAGAAAAAATAAAAGGACGTTTAAAAAGATGGACATGGCTAGTACCTCAGATGTCGTACCGGGGACGGTTACTAGTCATAAACAACCTCGCTGCCTCTGTTCTATGGAATAAATTAATGTGTGTGGATCCCCCACCTAACCTTTTAACCAAGATACAGGCAATGCTGGTTGATTTTTTCTGGGACCGACTGCACTGGATTCCTCAGGCTGTCCTCTACCTGCCAAAAGACGTTTAGTGACAAGCATTTGTTCACCAGGCCAGCTGGACCACCGCTTTCAGACTGCAGTATCTGCAAAGACTCCTCTTTGGCCCCAAGGATCTTGTATGGAGGGCAGTGGCATACAGGATCCTACAAACCATGAGTGGACTGGGTCTGGACAGAACCTTGTTTTTTATTAACATTAACGCTCTGAACATCATCAGCTTCTCTGTTTTTTATTGTGGCTTTTTTAAGATTTTAGGATTTTATAACGTGACTTTTAAAGGTGATCTGCCCTTGCACTGGCTCTTGGAGGAACCCCTCATCTTCAGATCCCAACTAGCCATCAAAGCCTGCCCTTCACATCACGCTGATCTCCTCCAGAATCTACACCCTGCGGCACCTATTGAATGCTGCTGGACCTGGTCTGGATCGGGTGGAGGACCTGGCTGCACGGATTGTTGCTTAGCTCGTAAAACGGTGGAGGTCAGCACTCACCTCCAGAGAAAGGATGCTACTTCTGAGCTGTGCAACAAAGGCCAGAGCCAGTCCAGTAGGGGAGCATCGTTTTCCCAACACCATCGTCACCCCCAAACTGAAGGGCTGCTAGGGGCCCCTATTGGACTACGATAAGGAACAAGGCATGGACCTGAGCTCAGCCATGGGGAAACTCCTCTATAGAGCCAGTGTACTTGTGCTTAATAAGAAAAAACTCAGGAACAGAGATGACACACCATGGAGAGAAACCTTAGGCATTGGTGACCTAAAACCAGAGTGGGGAGCACTGTACAAACCACCGTTAACCAAGCGGGTGGGGGATCTCCAGTGGAGGATCCTTCACGGTATTATTGCGGCAAATGCTTTTATTTCTGTTTTAAACCTAGATATTAATGACCAGTGTCCGTCCTGTCACCAGAGAGAAACGGTGTTTCACACATTTTTAAACTGTTTTAGACTACATCCGTTATTTATCATTTTAAGTGCTGTTTTAAATGCTCTTACTGAGATTTTTACAACACAGGTTTTTATCCAGGATTTTATGTATGTCAAAAAACAGAAAAAAAAATATATAAATGTCAACTGGTGAATTTGATTTTAGGACTAAATAAAATGGCTGTATACAGTAACAGGAAAAACAAAGCTGCACAAGCAACAGATTGTCAGAGACCGCAGCGCTGCGGCGCGTTCCCCTAGCCCCGCCTACTAATCAGCGCGCGTTCTCCGTGCACCAGGTGAGGTTCATTGTTTCCGGGTTCTTTCTTTCCTTTATAAGGCTTCCTGTTTTGCTGGTCGGGCGCGAAGTATTGGTCATTCACGTCATTACTGAGCATTATCCAAGTGATTTTCCCTGCAGTCTTTCTTTGTGTACTTCTGTGTTTTGGTATCCGTTGGGTGAGTGTGATTTCGAGTGTGTTTAGTAGTAGCATTCCTCTCTCCCTGTTCCCCGCTTCTACCGAGCTCTCGTCCTCCCTCTTTCCCTCGTCCCCGTCCTTTCCCTCCTTCCCTTAGTTTAGGATCCTGTGTGTGAGTGGTAGAGCTGTGCGATACCAAGAACTTTGGCATTGATCCGATGCCAAGTAAATACAGGGCCAATATCGCGATATTTGATACCGATACTGATACTTTTTAATATTTAAGCTTCATTGATCCAAAAGACCTAGTGTAGAATTTTGCCAAACATTGTAGGTGACAACAAAATAATGTATCCCAATCAACATCTTTGTTTAGAAACAATGGAACAGTAATAAAACAAAGTTTGCTTTACCATGAGGAAAATATATATTTTTGAGGCACAAAAGGAGAAACGACAAATATAAAGTAAAAATGCTCCCCTCACTAGACAGTATTTTCTTTCTTTGTTTCTTTTTTTCAAATAGAATTGTTCTTAAGCAAAACAATTTTAAAAAATTGAATTTTCTTCCTTTCACTGCAATTCTGTTTTTTCTTAAATAAACGGAGTGTAAAAAAAATATCACTTAACACAACTCAAAACAAAAGTTGCTGTGCCACAGTGATATCAGCGTTACAGACTCAGAGAATAGACTTTGATAAATAGGCTTGTGCACAAAAAACTTGAGTATCAGTCTTTTTACGCAAGTCTTGTTCAAAACCAGCGTTGGTATGGATATGAGTATCGATCCGCACAGCTCTAGTGAGTGGCGTTTGAAAGGAAAGTCCGTCTCCGTCTTTTGTTTAGAATCACTAACACTTTCTTACTGTCACTTACTAACCTCTCCACTATCGGTGTGCATAACACATTTCACCAAACTAATATTAACCACTTCAATGTCTCCCGGTTCCAGGTTCCCGTCGGTGTGTTTCCTCCCCCGTCATCCACCCTCGGTCCTCCTTGGTTACCGCCTCGTCCAACACTTCACCTCCTCTATCCTATTCCTATTCTATTTAGCTCCTCCTTTCACGCTTTTTCCCATTCTCTTTGTTTAATCTATTTCCCTGTGTTTATATCTTGTGTTTGGTGTTGGTTTGTGTTTTTCTGTTCTCTTCTGCTTGATACCAGGTTCGCTGCCAGTCCTGGTACTCAAGCTAAGCACGTGACATCCAGCGAGTGCTCCAGTGATCCTGCTACCGATCACTTACCGGTCACGTGCCACCTGGTCGCCGCAGGTTGATTGGTTTAATAAACCACAGTTGTTTTGCATCAACGTCTCCGCTGTTCTATCCGAACCAGACTCATAACACAGATTCTGAAGTGATGAAGATTTTCTGCCGACTGGTCGAATCTAGAATTTTAATTGATTTTAAGTTTCATGAATGATTTAGACACTTTTAAATCAGTATAGGGTTGTGGGGAAGCAATGTGCTCAAGGATGATGAGCTCTGCTTCAGACCTGTTTTTACCTGAATGTTTAGTTATTTATTTATTAATACAAAAATTTGCATCTGAACTATAATTTATTAATGGTAAAATAAAGTGCCGTTAAAAGTAAAAAAAAAAAAAAGTCTCTCTCTGTCTCAGTGTCTCACTCTCTCTAGCTTTCTCACTGTGTTTCAGTGTCTTTCTCTGTCTGTGTCTCACTCTCTCTCACTGTGTTTCAGTGTCTTCCTCTGTCTCAGTTTCTTACTCTCTCTCTTTCACTCTCTGTCCCAGTGTCTTACCCTGTCTCCCTCTCTCTCTGTTCTGCTCTCTCTCTGTTTCAGAGGGATTATTCAGAGAGCTGTTCAGTTCGATGCTGATGGTCAGTTTGGTTTAAAGGTATTTATTCAGGTCGAGTTCTTACAAAAGGCCCAACTCTTCCGTCTGTAGTAAATGGGTTATGGCATGCTGCCATGTGAGAAACATGCTTTCATTCCAACAGAACCGCTCAGCTGTATTTTTGCCAGAAAGGCTTTTTATTCATGAATTATTGAGAACTACGGAGCCTCCATCTGTTTTCAGAACCTTTCAAAGAAAGGACCGATCCTGAGCCATTGCAGCATGTTCTGCGATTTTGTCGTGTGGTATGGCAGTAAGAGTAAGGTCTTCCGGCTGTTCCAAACGCCGACGAGTCTCCTCCGGCTGTCCTTAACGTCGCCGAGCATCAGACAAAGGCGGGGGCTGAAGTAGGTCATAATGACTTAATCAGGACGCTGGATGTCCTGTCAGGAGTCATCTGTAAACCAGGAAGAGCGGATTAATCCAGAGAGAAGGAATATCATTAAAGCCTCGGTCCATAGGAACCTGAAAATGTTTTTTAACGTTTTTTTAACATTCAGCATTGAAAGGAATGACCTGCTTAGAACCCAGCCGTTACTTTTAAATGTCCCCTCACAGGTTTTCTTTTGAACGTCAGCCTCAGAATCTGTCCATTGATGATAAACGATGTGGAACAGCAGGTGGAGGTGGAGGTGGCAAGGAGGGTTCTGCCCCCACCATAACAGATAAAATCAAAGCGTAGAATGTATATCATAAAACTTCCCCTCCAACTGCAGGGGGTATGAACCCCTACAACTGAAAGTATACATCTGTAAGTGTTCCTTATTAAGACAGACACGACAGACAGAGAAAATGTGTTTTCTTTGTTGTGACCTGCAGATGGAGCTATTGTAACGGGTTTGATATTCAGCTATAAGATCAGATTTCTTTATTATTTCATTTATTCTAAAAAGATGCAACAATCCTTAATGTGCAAATAACAGCACATCCTCACAGCCGGTCGGGTCTTCGTAGCTCCTCAGTGACCTCGTGTCGGCGCGTCCCTCTGTTCAGAGTGCTAGCAGCAATTTTCTGATGTAAACACGCAGCAACGGAGGAGATTCCATGTCCACAGCTATAATAATAACTAAACTAAACTGACAAAAAACATTACGACAGTATAAGCGATACAAAACGATGTAACAGCGGAATCTCGGCTGTATCACAGCGGAATCTCAGCAGTGTCTAAGCAGTATCTCAGTGGTATTGTCGCAGTATCGTAGTTGTATCTCAGCTGTATCTCAACAGTTTCGCAGCTATGTCTCAGCGGTATCTCAGTGGAATCGTCGCAGTATCGCAGTGGTGTCTCCACTGTATCTCAGCATTATCGCAGCTTCGTCTCAGCCGTAGCCCAGTGGTGTCTCTACCGTATCATACTGGTATCTCTGCGGTATCACCACAGTATCGTAGCGGTATCTTAGTTGTACCTCAGATTGCATACACACACAGCTCCCTCTTATGTAACTCTCCTCAAAGCAAACTGAAATATTGTTCAGATTTAAGCACGCTGCGTGAATTCTCATCCATATTTGATTTATTTACGGCTTGTTAACTTCAGCAGACGATTTCAGTCATTAGAGAGAACGCACGCTTTATGCATGGCTTCAGGATATTCTGCTACATTTTCATTTGGTCCATGTGAGGACGAGGACGAGGATAAGGATGACGAATCTGGTCCGGCTTTTGACTCCGAGCTGTTCATGCACTTGGCTGTTCTGGTGCAGAATAGGCATGATGCCCCCTCTATTCCGTGTCTTAACTCTCTTTTGCCCTCTGGTGCGCACCGTTGGCATAGAACATGGCCTGTCTGCATGTGTAAACGCGACAAGGCAGGTAGGGGTTGACCTACTTTGACTCTGGGCGATGGTGTGACACAGGGGTTTTCTAATATTTGCCTCATATTGTCAATCTTCAGTTCCACAGCATTAGAGACAAATGCATTCTGGGACTAATTTCAATGGCAAAGAAATGGTAAAGAACCTTGTGGTTTACGACAGTGTGTGTGTGAGTTTAAGGATTTAATCTGATCTGATTTTTCGAGTGCACAAACCCTCTTAGATCCTTTATACTTCAAAATGGCAACAGGACTTAGGTTCTCTACTGAACACTGGATTGGTTCCACTAAACTTTGTTATTCCACAATTTTTGTCTCCGTTTCTCCTTCCACAATTTTTGAGTTATCGATGCTGGTTTTGCAGGACAAATCCAGTTCATTGGTGAGATGAAGGGTTTTATACAGCTATGGAATCGGTCAAAGTGTTCCAGAGATATTCCTGTTTTTCCGAGCCAAAATTTACTTTGCATTACAGTGATATTTCACTCCTGTAACTTGGCCAGTTTTTGAGCCGTTCCTGACATATTCCTGTTTTTCCAAACCAAAATTCTCATTCACTTTGCATTACGGTTATTACTCTTGTGACTCGCCAATTTTTAAGCCACAAAAAAGAAATTCTCTGAAGAGACGGCTGCAGCCAGACCGATCTTCGCAGAGGGATCACACTCTCTGTTCACACCTGATCACTCTTTATATTTGGCTTAGTTCATTTTCTATGGGAAAAATCAAATATTCAAAGTTGCAGAGCTACAAACACAAAACTCACTACGTCCAGAGTGATTTGTCGAAAGCTCGACCACCTAAGGACTGATTGTGCAACCCCATAAACCTGTTTGTGCCCATTTTTGTTCCTATTCGCTTACATTAATTTGTCTATAGTTTGAGATGTTAAGGCCGTTCCAACTCTGAATCATCTGTTCTAGTGAGGTGACATAGGCTTGTGATATGTATATACTATATACATGTCCTAGCTTACTTGGCCACACCCATTTTTTTGTCTAATTTACTTGCAACATTTTTAAATAGTTTGCAATATCAATGCCATTCCAGTTCTAAACTGTCCCATCCATGGCTTATAGACACCCTATTACCTGGCCACGCCCATTTTTTTTCCCTCTTTGACAGTATTGCTCTGATCTACGTATGCACAGTGTATCCTATGGCCACACGGCAATCACACTTGCATTTTCTTCGGGAAATGCACCTCTCCAGTTATAACTGGTTTCCTTTAAAAGCAAATACAAAGATTTCAACCAAGTACCAATTCTGCACAAACAAGACTTTTATTATATATTGCCAATGCAGAGTCTGTAAAGTGGGCAGAATCAAATAGATGTGCATGACCTTGTAGTGGATAAGATGTTTCCAGAAAAAATATCCAACCTGAAAGAACGATCTCATCCACCTGCAGTGTAGGGAGTTAGTTTCTGCATATGAGTGGGTGGAGCTTGTGTCAGTGGCAGGCTAATTGTAGAGCTTAAGCCTCACCCATTTTATCTATTGTTTTAGGAGATGAGAACAAATTGGATGAAGAATAATAAAGACATGTAGCAGCCAGCTGCACAACCCCACAAGAGACAAAAAGAAAAAAGGAGGTGTGGGAAGAACATACAAATTCCACCCATAAGGCTCCAAGTGTACCTTAAACTCAAACCCAGGAGATCTGCTGTTATCTCCAACAACTGGATTGAATAAAAAAATATGGTGATTAAAAGGTGAGTCCCAATTCAGGACATTCGATTTAAAGCCGTTTTTGAATGAGATCTTTGAAGGGCGTGGTTTTTGATGAAACTGTTAAAATCTCTGGACTTCTGGAAAGTTCTGGAAAAAGTTAAAATCTCTGGACTTCTGTAATGTTTCAAAGTCATTCGTATGCATAAATTTAGGTATCTATATGAAACTGATTCTGATTCAGTAACTAAAGCCTGAGCTCCCTCACAAACATGGACAGATAAAACAGACAAACTACAGGTGAGCTTGCTGAACTGTCCTGCTGCCTTGACTCCGAAATTTCATTTACATATTACACATGTTTGCAGCTTTGCCTCCACACTGCTCCAGATTCCTGACACCTTCCGTTTACATCAAACTGGTTAATGCACCCCCCCATGTTATCTCAGATGATCAGTGAAGGTCTTTCAACTTTTTGTTTTCCTCAATATCAGACTGGATATGGATTTTGTTTGACCTCAAAACACATTACCACAATTTCTTGGGTTCTCTGGTTTCACTCTACACTTTAGATGGGATTTCTTGAATCATTTAAGCCTTCACCCTACGAACCCCACTGCAGGAAAGTTTTCAACTTGTCTTCGACCTCCTTACAGTCTTTTTCCCCAACTTGCCCCAAAGCATCAGCAGACAAAGACCCAGAGAGAGACCCAGTGAGTGGTTCACTCTGCCTTAATTCCCCCCGATTTGCCCCTTTAGAGGTTAGCGCTAATGTCACAGAGGAGAGCATTTGTGGCTGAAACACCACAGAGACAGAGACTTCTCCACAGGAGTAATAAAATAATCTCTTTCCAGCTGTCCATTGACTGTGCCACGCCACTCAGAATGTGATTGATGTTCCCCACACACCCCCCATTATGTGTTCCTCCCATCCAGAACCATGTGTAATCGATGCTGATCTCTTTGAGTATAAATATTCTCTTCTTTCTCTCTATGTGAGGGCAGTGCACCTCCACCCTGCAAGAGTTGATTTATTAATGTTATTATACATGCAGTTTGCCGTTGATGTGTATTTAATGCTTTCGCAGGGGCTCTATCTCACACCCTGCACAAGGCTCTTAAAGACAACAGGAAGTCACACGCCGATTGGTTTTAGTTTTGTGTGATCGTTTACAAGACTTTAATTATTAAACATGGTTGATTGCTCCGTTAAACTAAACACAACCCAACCAACTTGGGGTACATTTCCTGTACAACAACAGAGATTAGCTTTGAACTAACATGCATTGTTAAACTAACTAACATCTGAACTACAAAAAAGCAGCAACAAACCATACTTTGTTAGTACCACAGTAGCTCAGACCATATACATTTGATTCGGAACTACGTTGTTTGCTGATGTGTTTAATCTGATTTTCGCAGCGGCAAACTTCTAAACTGTAATATGATGCAAAAATATGACAGTTATGATTGAAATCACATTATTTATGATCACTACTTATTTTTGAATGTATTGTTTTCATCTAACTAAGAGCTTCTCAGTTGGTGGGTCATGTTCTGAGTGGGTTGTGGACAGCTTGTAAAAAATAGACATTTATTTACACTGTACCTTTTTAAAGGTACCATTTTAAAATGTTATTTTAAATGGTAAAATAAATGTAAAAAATTTCAGACTCAAAGAATGAGTTAAAGAAGTAAATTTTCCAATAATACAAGAGTGGCATTAATTTTATGGCATTTAGTGGGATATGTTGTAGCTAACAGTGCTACACATAGTAGCCACACCCTGCATGCTGCCCCAGCTCCACCCCCCTAAGCACGAATGCCAGAATGGTCGGAGGAAAAATACATACCTCAGCTAAAACTGACGCTACACTGATGTGACCTTCATGGCAGATATCACATTACCTTGTAGTTTGTTAACTAATTTACCGAACCCAACACTCGTCGCATCTTTTAGAAAGTAGGTGTCTGCATTTTTGCATGTTAATTCCCCCCCCCCCTCGTAGTTCAGCGTAAAATTTTGCTGCTAAGTTTGCTAGCCGTTAAGCAGAATGTTAACAGCTTCCTATGGGCTCACCCTAGTGACTCAGTGGACTCTGCACAGCTGCTCGCGGAACCTCTGTTGGTTTTCCTTCCTGAGATGCGGAAGCTCTGAAAGATGATTTAACAGCTGGGAACATAACCGAGTTCTGATGAACCTTCAGTTAGATTGGAGCACTGCTGCATCTGAGCCAAGATTCGCGGTAGCGTGGCGCGAACCACAGACCCGAACTTCTACTTGAATAGAGACATTGTTACATCCTTATTATCCAGCCATCATCTTACATGCAATCCTAAACTATGGACTAGAGCTGACAATTCATCTTGAATCCATATTTATGGACTATGGGAGAAAACCAGAGAACTGGAGGAAACCCACATGGACATGGGGAGAACATGGAAACTCCACCCAGATCAGGATTCGAATGTGGATCCCCATTGCTGAGAGGAGAACATGCTAACCACTAAGCCACCATGACACTCAATATATTATTATCTCAATTTGAAATACTTTAAACATTTTCAAGGTTCTAATGCACATCTTTATTATAAATCTTCAGTTCATATTATTTAATTGTCTTTTGAAATACATTAATTCATTCATTAATCATCTTTCACTTAATCCTGCCCATATAAGGAGGAAAGTTTCAGAGGCTGGGCCGATACACCCAGGACAGTGCACACTCTCTCACTCACTTACTCACTGAGTGAGTGAGTGAGTGGGTGTGCCCTGTCCTGGGCACAGTCAGACACACACACACATCGTATGGGGCAATTTAGAGATTTATATTTGAATCCATGTTTTTGGACTGTGTGAGGAAACCTGAGAACCCAGAGGAAACCCGCACGGACATGAAGAGAACATGGAAACTCCACCAGGATCGGGATTCGAACCTGGATCCCCAGCGCTGAGAGGAGAACTACTAACAACTATGCCCCATGTCAACCTCTTTCAGAATAAAACTCATAGAGTATAACTCAAATTATTTTATTTAAATGAAATCCAGAGTAAAAGTCATCGGTCTGTAACAATTCTTTTTTTGTTTTAATTTAACTTAAGGATGTTTCCAAAAAAACAACGTCATTAAATAAATTATTGCTGGAGGTAAGAATGCTGCACAAGTGATATTTGGAAGCCACTAATTCGATCTCTCTGATTCGATTTAAAAACCATATTCACATCATCAGCAGTGCTAATGTAATGTGCTGTGACAGGGCTACAGGGAGATGTTATCCCGTCTGTCTTTAGTCATCTCCATCACTGCCAGCCGTCTTTTATCGGTCTGTTGGGCCTCCTGGGCTTCATCAGTGACATAAGCTTCTCTTCTCATCCTAAACGTCCTTGCCTGCTGTGCTGGCTGGACAGACAACTTTCTGATGGTCCATTATGCAAGATGTCTTGGTTGTCCTCACTCACCTACTGACATCGTATCACCAAAAGTATTCACTTGGCCCCATTCGCATGTATATGAACATAAGTAATGTTCCATTTTTAATTTGTATAAATTAATATAATGCAGTTTTTGTTAAGGATGAATGGGATTTTATGGGATGATTCTTTCTGAAGTGCATTCACGAGGTCAGAAATTGATGTTGGCTCACAGTCTCTACTCTACTGTAATTCTTCCCCAAAGATGTTGTACAGGTAGTCAGGACTCAGACCTGGCAAACCAGTCACCCCAAATTTGCTTATCCATGTTTATGGATGTACACTATATTGCCAAAGTATTTGCTCACCTGCCGTGACTCACATATGAGCTTAATCTGGAAGCTGACGTCACTTCCTTCCACGCAGTCAGTGTGTAGATGCGTACGTGCGCTATCTAGCTCTGTTAAGCTTAACTACTAAATTGAGTGTTATTTAGTTACTTTTAGTTACTTTTTTACATTCTCTTTACTGTTCAGCTACCTCATCGTTATAACATAGCATTTATTCCGCTTTTTGTCCCTCACTACTCTCCAAATCGCGGTGTAGTTGCTAGCGTTTTTAGCCGCTAACGCTAGCACTTTCTGCTTACTATCGCGGTCGTTTGCTGCCAACACCGCTGCATTTATTACCCGCTTCGTTTATAAATATAAGCCTATATTTATAAAAGAGCCATCTCCTGAACTGTGTCGCTGGATTCAACTGTTCGGATTTTCGGATCAGATTTTGATCTTCACACACCGCATTGTGAGAACCCCTCAGAACTCAACCTCCACCCGACGCTAATACAGCCAGATTCAATAGGGTTGGATCTTCATCATCAGCTGTAACAGTGGGAAATAACCTTACATCTCTACCCACCCGAAGCTAAGGTTATTTCTTCTTTTATATATTAACTTTACAATGGCACTTTCCCCTCTGGTTTCCTGCCCTCAGTGCAGTATGTATAGACAGTCTTCCTCCGTCATTACTGATAATTCAGCCTGTGAGAAGTGTAGCCTAGTCCTTAGTCTGACGGAGAAGATTTCAGTGCTAGAAGAGCGCATTCGGGTTTTAGAACAGGGTCATGTTAGTAAAGATGTGTCAGGGACCAGTTTAGCCAGCCCGAATGCCACAGGATCAGGTTCTAAATCTCTGGCTTTAGAGCCCTCGCAGCAGAGCGGGTGGGTGACGACCAGGCGACGTACACGTAGAACTGAGCATTACTCTTCTAGGATCCACGTGTCCAATCGGTTTTCCCCACTCAGTGACTCACCCACTGAGAGACCGGTTTGCTAAAAGTGCTCTGGTTATTGGCGACTCCAAGCTCAGACACGTGCGAATCGCTGCCCCCGTAGAGACCCCAGAAACCATAGTCCGGTGCATTCCGGGGGCCAGGGCTCCAGACATTAGGGCGAACCTCAAAGTGCTGGCTAATGCTAAACGCTCATTCTCTAGAATAGTTATCCACATCAGCACTAATGACGTTCGTCTCAAGCAGTCAGAGATTACTAAGGCTAATGTTAAAGAGGTGTGTGGAACTGCTGCAATGATGTCTGATGAAGTAGTTGTCTCTGGTCCCCTACTAATTAGGCGTGGCGGCGAAACCTACAGCAGGTTATGGTCGCTACGTTGCTGGATGTCTAAGTGGTGCTCAGAAAACAACATTACCTTTATCGATAATTGGTCTACTTTTGAGGGAAGGCCTGGCCTTTTGAAATGGGACGGCATCCATCCTTCCCGGGAGGGTGCTGCGCTCATGTCACATAACATAGCCGATAGGGTTTTTTCTTCAGATAGGAATAAA